>VWZF01000193.1:175376-228545 GCA_013396755.1 Sclerurus mexicanus | reverse complement strand
CACTGACACCAAGCACGGGCAGCCAGGCAGCCGTCTCTGAGCGAAGGGTGCTCTTGGAGGGTTTGGATGGTCTAACCCTGCAGCTGGGACGTGCCCAGTGCTCCAGCCTGATTGGAAGTCCAGCTAAAAGTCCAGCTGGTGGAAAGTGCTGGTGGCACCTGGTCAGGGGATGGGCACCTATTTCATCATTCAATGGGTTGACTTGGATTGGAAGGGACCTTAAAGGTGATTTTATTCTACCCCTTGCCATGGGCAGGGACACCTTCCACCAGCCCAGGTTGCTCCAAGCCCTGTCCAACCTGGCCTTGGACACTCCCAGGGATGGGGCAGCCACAGCTTCTCTGGGCACCCTGTGCCAGGGCCTGCCCACCCTCCCAGGGAAGGATTTTTCCCTAATCTCTAATCTAAACCTCCTCTCTCAGTGGGAAGCCATTCCCCTTGTCCTGTCACTCCAGACACTTGTAAACAGTCTCTCTCCATCTTCTTGGCCCCTTCAGGAACTGGAAGGTAGCAATGAGGTCACCCCTGAGCCTTCTCTTCTCCAGGCTGGACAGTCCCAGTCCTCTCAGCCTTTCCTCCCATCAGAGGTGCTCCAGCCCTCTGCTTACCTTGGTGGCCTCCTCTGTTCTCGCTCCAACAGGTCCCCGCTTCTTCATACAGCGCTGTGTGTCCCTCACCCAGGTGTCAGGAGAAGGAGCAGGATGTGCTGGCCAGCAGAGCTTGTGCTCCTGACAGCTCTGCTCACAGCTCCAGCTGAGTTCCTGCCCAAGCACATCTCCACATTGGAGACTGACTGTGCCTCCTGCTCCTGGAGGGCAGCAAATCCAAGGATTTGGCAACTGGGGCTGGCCAGGTCTGCACCGAGAAACTGTTTCTCTACCTGAGGGGCTGTGGCTTGACCTGAGCAGGAGCTGCTTTTCTAATAGTGAGCGTGGTGTTTGTTATCAGTGAATCCCCACTTCTCCTCTGGAACTTTCCATCAGCTGATCACAAGGCACGTGGTGGAAAAAGGTCAAAATCATGATTTTAAAGACAGAGAAGCTGAGACACAGAGCCCAGCAGCCTCAGAGAAAGTCCCCCTCAGGCAGCGGGCAGGATGAGGACAGTCCCACAGCCCCTCAAGTCCAGCCCGGTGCTCCAGCCTCCCTGTTCCCATCATTAGCACCAGGACGGCTGTCTTTAATTGCTGTCAGATGACTGAGCGTGGAAGGAGCTGTCTCCATGGATACAGAATCCACAGGCTGTGCTCTGCCCTGGTGGGACACCTGCTCTTCCACAGTACCTCTGGGGTCTTCAAACACCAGCGCAATGATCAGCACAGAAATGGGGGTTAATGCGCTCACCCTGTTACACGTGGGCAGAATAACCTGTTGGCTGGGACCTCCTGGACTGACTCACCTGGTGGATTCACTGACTTCTCCAGCACCAGCTGGAACAGACGTTCTGCTGTCAGAGAGAGCTGTGAAAGACAAGTGGCAGAGGCAGGACACAAGGGACATGGGAATGGCTCCTTGGGAGTCAGCATCCATCTGTAGCTGGTGTTCTCCCCTCTGATGGCAGCTAAAGGGAGCTCAGAGGGGGATTTGACTGCTTGAGTTTCTCTGCGTGGCAGCTCAAGCTCAGCACAGGAAGAGAAACTTCAATCCTAGAATATCCAGAGCGGGAAGGGACCCACAAGGATCATGAAAGTCCTGCTTCTAACGTGTTTTTATTTTCTGGGGACTCTGCAGGGTCTTGGGATCAATCCCTCTCTGCCTCAGTGTGGAAGAGCAGGAGCAGCTCTGCTCTGAGAGGGTCTGGGGCCCTCTGGAGGCTTGTGCTGATGAGCTGGATGAAGCTCAGCTTCTGGCAGATGGTTGGAAGCAGTGGTAGCTCCCATTTTCTTGGGTTCAAAATCAAATTTCTCATGTAAGCATCCTCAGGAGACTCACTTGGAATCATTAAGGTTGGAAAAAGACACTTAAGATCCTTGAGTCCAACCATTAACCTAAGGCTGCCAGGTCCATCCCTAAACCATGGCCCTAAGCCCCACATCCACATGTTTTTTGAACACTTCCAGGGACAGTGAATCCACCACTGCCCTGGGCAGCCTCTTCCAAGGCCTGGCCACCCTTTGGGTAAAGACACTTTTCCTAACATCCAATCCAAACCTCCCGTGGCACAACTCGTCCCATTGCTTCAGGCAGAGGTGAGTGCATGGACATCTCAGGACACCAAGGGCCTTTCTGTCACCGTGCAGGGTGACAACCATTATGAGTCTGGCCACCCAAAGCCTTGCCAGGAGCTCTGTCAAGGAGTCTCTACCCAACACCAAGGGCCAGCCTGTGCCGTGCAGGTGGAATTCCCAGCTGGGGCTGTGAGGAGCACGGAGAGCCCAGAGCCTTGTGCAGCACGATGTGTTCATTTCAGGGATGTACTGCACAGATGCTGCTGGCACAGCCCAAACCAGAAAGTGAAAGATAGACCTGGAGGCACGAAACACAAATGCTGCTCCTTCCTCGAGGCGTTCTGGGATGATGGATCCTCTGACGTGACTTTGCTGCTGCTTCAGGGCCTGTCTGGAGGATGGTCTGTGCTTGGAGGAGTTTTTTTCCTGTTTGGCAGAACGGAGCCCAGGGAGCACGCAGAGCCATTCGCACTCTGATTGCTCTCATGCCCTCTGTTGCAGTGATAGCAGGCTCTGATGAGAGACAGCATGTCAGAAGCTCCAGGTTTGCTGGATTAGCCTCCAGCATTGTGCTTGCCAGCAGCTCCATGGCCATTAAAACAGGTTTATTCTGCAGCCTCACCAAGCTCCTCACCCAGAAAACTGCAGGAGACTGTGATGTCTGTGCAGCCAAGGCCATTCAAAAGTGTTTCTTCTTCCTTTTTTCTAACACTGAGTTTACCATTAAATGTGCCTGAGAAACCACAGGTAATGCCATATATTTAATGTAAAAATTAGGATTTCTGGTACTTAGTGTCTACCATCAGAGAAACTCAATTATTTGGAGTGTTCAGAATCCAGGGCCATAAGGAGATTTGTAGACAACTGCTCAGAGACACAAAGAACACGGTCTGGGAAGGATTGTGGCACCTCAGACAAACTCAGAAACTGAGCTCCCCTTAGATAACCCAAAATCTTATTGCTCTTCAATAATCTAGGGACATGATTAATCATTAATCATTAAATATCATTAATCAAGGGACATGAAACTGCTTTCACATGTGCTCATCGTTATTGCTGATGAAATGGAGGCCCTGGCCTCCAAATAGAGCTCATCTACACAGGGCAAGGTGTACCTGCCTAATTACAGGGTAATTAACGAGCCACAGCAGGCCCATTTCAGCCTTAATTCACCCCAAATTGGCCAGGAGAGAGACTGGCCCCTTCCTTACCCCCTCCCCAGGCACTATAAAGAGGCAGAGAGGGAGAGGTGGGTTGTGGTGCTTGCCTCTTCCTTGCTGGTTGTGTGCTCATCTCCAGCAGGTCAGAAAGGTACTGTCCTGGAATTTATGGGGGGTTTTCAGGTGTTAAAGCTGGTTCTGTGAACCCCTGGTTTGTGTTTAGGTATTTCTTGCATGGTTTAATCCTGGCATTGGATGAGTTTTGGTCAGTGCCTGGAAGGTCAGACATAGCCTCTGCTGGTCTGGGGTGAAGAGCTGGTTCTGGCAGGGGTGTGTAAGGGCAGCAGGGAGGATTTGTGAGCTGGATTTCCCCCCAAGTTCTGCTGTTACTCTCTTTTATTCAAGAGTTCCTCAAAACCTCGGTGGGAAGGAAGAGCCCTGTGTGTCCCCTAAATATAGTCATAGTAAATACTATGGTCTCTGTCAGAAGAGCTTTCATGGGTGAGGAAACACTTTTCTCCTTGTTCCTCTGATTATCATAAACCACTTGAAACTTAAACACCAGGTATATTAGCAAGAAGCACAGATTCCCTTCTTCTGTAAGACCATTATAGGGGTTTCCCCTTAACAGGTAGTGAAAGAACTTTTTTTTCTTTTATGACCCCTGGGAAGGGGGATCCTTCTGGTTGTTCTGCCTTTTCCTAAAGCCTTGGTGCTCCTTGTGTTCCAGCTGCCATGGCCTCTGCTGTGCCTGCCAAAGAGGAGGCTGCCAGGAGCTCCCTGGAGGAGCAGGAGGTGGGTGCTCCATGTGGGATGTAAGGAGTGACAGGTACGAGGGGCTGCTGTGGCTGGGGGGAGCTGAGCCCCCACCAAAGAGAGTTTCCTCTGCTCAGGCTGTGCCCTGCAGCTTTACTGGAATTGAGGATTCCCAAAAACTCATCTGTTCCTTGGGCAGCCTCCTGCTTGAGGAGAACTTGAGTGGATGGTCCATCCTAGAAATGGCCAAGCTCCATGTTTTGTTTCAAAACTGAGTTAACAGGCTGGAGTAAATGTGCAACTAAGCCCAGCTTTGCCTCCTCAGCCAGACCAGGTGACTCGTGTGGTTGACAATTCCCCCCCAACAGGCAGTTTTGGGGCAGAACTGTGTGGGAAGCTCAGGGCTGTGTTTGAAGCTTCATGGCTGCTTTTCTTCTTTGCTCTTTCAGGATGCAGTGAAGGAGGTGGCGAATCTGACCTTGGTCAGCTCTGCCTGTGATGTAGTTTCTGCAGCTTATGCCTCCACCAAGGAGAGCCACCCCTACGTGAGGTCTGTGTGTGACGCAGCAGAGAAGGGAGTGAGGAGTGTGACGGAAGCCACGGCCAGCTGTGTGCAGCCAGTGCTGACTGCCCTGGAGCCCCACGGTAATGCCCTGGGCAAGGGCAGGCTGGCACCTGCCTCTGAGGGCCATCCTGGCTCCTGCCAGCTCTGCAAGGAGTCCTGGCCTGGGGAAATGCACCTTTCCATCACTGGTTTCTAAGCAAGGCTAAAGCCCCAGCCCAAGCAGTGGGGTGGAGGGTTGCTCACTGCAGGGTTAGGGGTTGACTTGGATGTTGGCTTTCCTAAAACTGTTTTTTGCAAGGTGGAATTGCAGAAAGAGAAGCTTTGACACCTTTTTTCTGTTGTTCTCTCTGCAGTTGCTGCAGCAAGTGAGTATGCCTCCAAGGGTTTGGATAAACTAGGGGAGAAGCTGCCCATCCTCCAAAAGCCAGTGGAACAGGTAGGAATCCAAGGCTGTGCTGTCCCTGGCAGGCAGAGGGGCCTGGTTTTTGGGGGGTTTCTCACCTTGTGAGTGAAGCAGGCTCTTGGATGGGGAACAAACTACCCCTCAGTGCAAGTGCCTAAGGGAGTAAATACTGAGCTGTCACTGTGCTGACTGTCCTCTTGGTGCTGTTCAGAATGTCAGTGTGCTACAGGACCCACTCCCTTCTGTCTTTGCTGCTCTTCTCCAGGTTATCTCTGACACAAAAGAGCTGGTGTCCTGCAGAGTGGCTGATGTGAAGGATGCTGTGACCAGCAGGGTCACGGAGGTGGCAGATGCAACCAAGGAGACTCCCCAGAGCAGTGTGGAGGCTGCCAGGTCTGCGGAGCCCAGCAGCGTGGGCAAGGCGGGTGTTGGTGGGGCAGAAGCTGTGCTGGAGACAACAGAAGGTGACTCTCTCCCTATTGGAAATGAGGAATTAGGTAAGGAAATGGTGGGTGTGACCACTGGTAATGGAAACCATTAGACTGGGGATGGTTAGTCCCATTCCTCACCCCAGTACTCTGGAATGGGGCTAATGGGAATAAGAGAATAACAGGATGGCTTGAGTTGGAAGGAACCTTAAAGGTCACCCAGTCCCAACCCTTGCCATGGGCAGGGACAACTTCCACTAGACCAGGTTGCTCCAAACATTGTCCAACTGGCCTTGGACATTTGAACATGTCCAGTGTGTGCCCGTGCCATGCTGGAGGGTACCCAGCTCCTAGTCCAGGATCTCCTGTTTGTCTACTCTGCCACCCTTGGTCAGCCAGTGACAGATGCTGCCTCTTTCCTCAGCTGAGCTGGCGGTGTCTGCTGGGGGCTCAGACGTGATGCCCGTGGAGCAGCAGCGGCAGGAGAGGAGGTACCTCGTGAGGCTGGGGTCTCTCTCCGAGGAGCTTCGCCTCTCTGCCTACCTGCAGGCCACAGCCAAGGTGAAGCAGGTCTGGCAGGGCATGCAGGAGGCTCTTGGGCAGCTTCACTGCGTCATCGAGCTGGTAGGTACAGCCCGGGCTCTGAAGGAGGGGACCAAAGAGTTGGTCTAGTTGCAGCTTCATTGCTATGGTGATGTGCTGATCTCTCTATCTTGGCACTCTGATCTTCCCCTGCCACAGATTGAAGTGTTGAAGCAAGGATTTGATCAAAAGCTTCAGGAGGGGCAGGAGAAGCTACACCAGATGTGGCTGGACTGGAGTAGGAAGTGTCTCAAAGAGAGTGGAGATGAAAGCTCTGCAGAGCCAGAGGTACCTTCCTGGGGAGGGAAGCAAAGGGCTCTGGGCATCCCCTGGGCTCTTTTGAAGTGACTCACTCCTGATCTTGTCCTCCCTGCATCCTCCCAGGAGATGGAGTCTCTGGCCCTGCTCCTGGCATGCAAGATCACAGAGCAGCTGCAAATGACCTGCTCTAAAATAGTCCTTGCGATCCAAGGCCTTCCCTCCAGCCTGCAGAACAAGGTGCAACAGTCTCTTGGTGCCATCAAGGAGCTTTACGCTGCTTTCTCTGTGGCAAAGTCCTTCCAGGATTTGTCCAGCAGTGTGTTGAGCCAGAGTCAGAGGAAACTGGCTGTGATCCAGGAGTACATGGAGGAGCTGCTGGATTACCTGAAGAACAACACACCTCTGTCCTGGCTGGTGGGACCCTTCTCCCCCAGGGAGGAGAAACCCTCCCAGGAGGATCAATCCTCACGGTAAAAGAAAGCAGAGACAGCAGGAGCTGGGCATGTAGAAGCTTCCACCACCCTCATGTCAAGGATAAAACAATGATTGCTGTTGGTATTAAACCCTCAGCTAATACACATTGTAAAGAATTGTCTTCCTAAAAGCTGCTTGTATTGGGTTGTAACTGCTCGAAATAAATCTGTTGCATAGAAAAGCACTTTGCTGCTACCTGGTGAAGGTTTGCTTGGTGGGATAGAAGGATGTAGACCTGGGACAGAGGGGGGCTTGTTGGTGGAGTGTCATGAGGGTGCAGGTGACAGATCATTGCTGTCAGTACTGACCTCTCCTGACCAGGTCTTTCTGTTGAGCTCAGACCTCTTCAAATGCTCTTTGGAAGAGGTAGAGCCCAATGCATTCAGCCTGGCCAGACAGTGATTTTAGCTAAGGCTGATGGACCAAGGGCCTGTGGAACTTCCAAAAGAAAAGCTCTGCTCCTTGGTTCTCATCCCTCTGTCCTCAAGGAGAGAAATGGAATCTGCTCCCATGTGAGTACTGCTTCTTCTAGAGTTTATTTGAAGGTAATGAAGTTATTTCATAGTGGACAGAAACAGGGATTAGGCAGGGGGCTTTCTCTGGGAGAGCAAACTTGGAGAGGTGGAACTTCCTCCTCTCTTCCACAGAAGTGACTGCTTTTCCAAAGACCCTCCTCGTGCTACGCTTACCCTGTGTAATGACTGTGCTGAGGCAGGACCACGTGCCCTCTGGGCTTTGGCATCACTTACTCACTGAAGCAACAGGAGCCCCTGATGTAGTAAAGGCCTGGATCCTGATTGCCTGAGCTCACCAGGAATGCTATCAGACAACTGTCTTCTCACATAGAGTTTGTGTTGAAAGCAAAATAACAAGGTAATTCAAGTTGTCAAGCCCAGGGTATTGTTGAGATCTGAGAGAGAAATTGCAGGGGTCGCCTCTCCCCTGTGTGCTCCGCTTGCTGCAGAGTGATTTCTGTCTGGAAAAGGGCTCAGAGGCAGATGCAGTTCTGATCCTGCAACTCCTGCTGGGCTTGGAGGGTGGGAAGTGGAGACACTGGAGCCTGTCCTGCTGCTTGGTGGGAAGTGAACTGTGGGTTGTCTTCTCGACAGCAAACTTGTGCGTTGCCACCTGGGAGTGCCTGAACCCAACTTTTAAACTCGCCTGGCTAGAAGTGAATGTTAAGGACCAGCTAGGCATTCCTGCCCCTGATATTGATTTGTCAGTGGAGCACATCTGATCTGTACTAATACAGTGCTTAGCCCAGCAAACTGTGCTGCTTCTGCTTGTGGATCACTGGGGTGTGTTCTTGTTTGCTCACGAAATCCATTTTCCTAAGGCCACTCCTGGCTGCTTGTGCCTTGAGGGGCCACAGCTCCGGGACCTTCTGTAGCTGGGAATTTAAATGCTGGATGTGGCTGGAATGTCCCTGGGAGCTGCTGAGGGATGGTCCAGCACCTGCAAGGCTTTTGTAGGGCATGGAGATTGCAGCAGAAATGTCCTCACAGCAGCTCTTAAAGCTCTGCCTGAGGAGAGGAGCTGGAGGGGGAGCCTCTGTGTTTTCCTTCTTGCTCAATATCCCAAGACTGAGGAATCATGGAGATGTGTTACATCAAATAGAAAGGGAGAACTCTCAGGCTGGTCAGAGATGGGAATAGTTTGGCTTTCTTCTTATTTGACCTCCTGCTCTCATCCATGCTGCAGGGAAAACAGGGGAATAGAGGTGGGAAGAAGCTGGGAATGCTGAATGAACTGACTTCAAGATGGAAACTTCTCTGAGCTCTGGGAAAGTATCCAGATTGTTCTCCATTTTATCCAAGCTGTGCTTATTTTTGCCTAATTTTGGATAGAAATGTATGTTGGTAATGTGACAACCCTAAACAAACACCTTGGCAGGGAAGACGTGCCTCGAGGCGTCTCTTCTGGCTCTCAGTAGCCCTTGGGAATGATGCAGTGTTCCTTGATTCTGATAATTACAGCCCAAGTGATTATATCTTGCCCTCCCCTATTGCTGTTCGTCCCTGCTCATTCCGTGGGCACACGTGACAGCTCAGTTATGGGCTGATTTGAATTTGAAATGCAATCACAGGGGCACTTGCTTCTTGTTTTGCTTTTGGTGGATGCCACCATCTCCCTCTGCCAGCTTGCTTAACATTTTAATTATTTAATTCTCACGTTCATGTACTTGTTCCTTCCTTTGTGCAGTCCCTGCTGTTCGCTGTTCAGATGCCTGACCTGTGGGTCAGGGAATGTGCTGGTGTTGGGTGAAGGTTCCTTTGGGCACCCCTCCAACAGGCTGTCACTTCTCCTGAGCTGAGCTAGGAGGGATTAACCCACATCTTGCCATGGCCCCACCTGTCGGGGGGGCTGCCTGAGGAGGGTTTCCCAAACAGCTCTGCCACGAAGGCAGGAGATTGGGAAGCTGAAGGTCTCAGCAAGTGCTGAAAGGTAAAAACTCTGTATTTGCTTGCAAGGAGCTTAATTTCCCCTTGTTGTGCTTGGATATTGCCATCCCTTCTACAACAGCTGTGGCATTGCTTGATGTAAAATACACTGCGTTTAAGAAGTTTGTGACCTCCCTGAAGGGTTGCTTGGCCAGTTCCAATTTCTGTGTTACCTTTGGCTGGGGAACTTCAAGACTTTCAGAGCTTCTTGGAATTAATTTGCTGTGGGAATAGGGTGAAGTTGCTGCCCCCGGTGCTGGAGGACAGAGATGCTGTGACTGGTGAGTGTGGGAGCAAAGCTGGACCGTGGGACCTGCTCTGCTGGCTGTTCCTCCTGGTTCTGGCAGACGTGGGCAGGCAGGAGCTCTGTTTTGCTGGTTGGCACTTGGCTCTGTCTTTTCCTACTGTAACCCTCCCCATCTTCTCCCTTTCTTCCTGCATCTCTTCTCTTTGCATTGGAGGAGGAAGCCAAGTGTTTCAGAGCATGGGAGAGAAACCTGGAGGGATTTTGCTGTGCTCTGAGCTGGACTGTGCCAATCTGAGATGATCAGATGAGACCAGTGCAGGTTTAGGAGCCCTTCAGAGCATATTTGTTTTCTGGGTGAGGACACTGGTGCTTTCAGTACCATCCTGTTGCAGTGTCGAAGCACTCCAAGGCTTTTCCAGCTAAACTACTTGCTGCTGTCAGCATTCAACTCTTCCCTCATCCAGAAGCTCCTGCCAGGGGCCTCTTCTGGCAGGACTTTGAGCTGGACTTTGAGTGGATGCCGGAGGAGGGAAGGGGGTCAATAAATCTGCTTCCATTTGCCTCACAAAGCAAGCATGAACTCGTGACAACTCCAATATGGTTTTGTAGGGCTTGTTAAACCCCCTGATGCCTCCAGGGCTGGCAGGACCTGACCTGATCGATAGCCCAGCTGCCCTTTCCTGCAGCAAACAAGGCTTGGCACCTCCTGCAGATCCAGAGCTCTGCCAGCAAATCATCACCCCGTGGAGGAGCTTCTGGACACTGGAGCTTGCCCCTGTGGGAATGAAAATCCATTGGCAGGAGCACTTCATTTGCAGTATTGACTTCCCACTCTCCCTCTGACTCGTGTATTTGTTGAGATCCAGCAATGGCTTGAGCTCCCCCAGCAGTGGATTTGGAGGGGAGGGGATCTGGAGGGTAATTAACCTGCTGGATGCTGACACAGTTGGATTTTGTGCCATCTTCAGTAGGGATATGTTTTAATGCCTGTTTCTATTGAGCTTGCTTCATAAACTGCAGGAGCTTAGTGCAGGAAGATTCCTGGGAGCTGTTAAAGGGGATTCTCTGGGAAAGCAAAGTGAGGGCAAGAAAGAGCTGGGAAGAAGTTTGAGGCTAAATCTGGGGAGAGGAGGAACAGGAAAGTGTGGGAGAGCTGGACGAGGAGACCCCAGGAAGAGCTGGGGAGAGCTAGAGAGCAGGTGAGGGGCTGGATGGAAAAACAGTGGATTGGGATTAAAGGTGAGAATTCCATGGATCTGTGGGAGGAGGGATAAACTGAGTGTCAGGAAGGCTGGTGCAGAGAAGCAGGGGGTGCTGTACAGGGAGGCTCACCTGGGGCAGGACGTGGACAAGGTGGAGGAGACTGGAAAGGAGAGGAACCAGAGGCTCCTTTTACTCTGAGGGCACTGTGTGTGTGTACATGATGAAGTTGTCTCAGTGCAAGGTAAAATATTACCTCTGCCCTTTGGCAAGTAAATGTGGGAGAAAATCCTCTTCTTTTGCAAGAGGACTCCCAAAACATGTACACTGCATGGATGGACCACCCCGCAGGGTGGTGTCAACCCATGCTTCGGTTCTGCAGGAAGTGCCAAGGAGGAAAGAAAGACAGCTGAGCTCTCCCATTTGAGGAAATACCAACTGCCCGCACCCTTTGCGTAAGAGAGAAATCAAACAGTCCAGTTCTGAGCGTGCTGTCCTGCCTAAAACACCTCTTGGGCTGGAATTGGCTGGCTTTGGAGGAACATCTGGCTGGCAGTGCACAGGCCCCTCTCACCTGGGGGACGCTGCGCTCCCTCCCCTCCTGCTCCATCTCTCCCGTGGGATGGCTGTTGCAGCTGGAAGCTGAAGGTCGCTTTAAATGTCATCTTCATTTAGCTGCCTTGATTGGGTAATTACGGCGGAAAATACAAGGTTTGCTAAACAAATTACAGGACAAATGCTGTGTTTACCTTGGAAGAGACTGATTGGAAGCACCTGCCATTTTTGGGGAATGCAGAAAAGCAAGTGGAGGGTTTGAAAATGTTTTTGCCTGTGTTGTGTCTCGCTGTGTCCCCTCCTGCTCCCCATTAGAGGGGGACGTGCCACACAGGCTGTGTGATGCTCTGGGTCCTCTCCTCCTCCTCCTGGTGAGGCTGAACCAGGACAAAAGGAGGGTAAAGGAGCTTCAGCTGCAGACAGCACGAAGGGGTTTGTGCTTTATTGATGGTTTGGCCACTGGAGAAGCGGTTGGAAAGCAGGAAAGGATCAGATTTGAGGTGGTCCTGAGCATTTGCACTGTGATAGGACAAGGAGGAAGAGTTTTAAATTGGAAGAACAGAGGTATAGATTGGATATTAGGAAGGAGTTCCTCCCTGGGAGGGTGGGCAGCCCCTGGCACGGGGTGCCCAGAGAAGCTGTGGCTGCCCCAGCCATGGAAGTGTCCAAGGCCAGGTTGGATGGGCTTGGAGCTACCTGGACTGGTGGAAGGTGTCCCTGCCCATGGGATGAGATGAACTGGATGGTCTGGACTGCAGGTCACAGGCCATTCTATGATTCTGTCTTGGAAAGGACTTTACAGATCATCTCATTCCACCCTCCTGCTCCTGTTGTGCTTTCCCTAAGAAAGGGGCTGAGAGCCAAGTTATTCCCAGCTCCCTGTGGGCACATGCTGGATTTTCCCTCTTACTGCAGGCACAGCAGCATTGGCCAGGGGTGCAAGTCCTGCTGCAAAGCCTTAGAGCCCTTGCAACCTAAATTAGAGCTCAGTGCCAGCTCCATCCCTCCCAGGAAGGAGCAGGGCAGAACACACAGCTCTGTCACCTGCAGCTCCAGGGCACCCTGGAGGGTGAAGGGTCTGATTGTTTTTTGTTTTTTTAATTTCATTTCATTTTGACATTTTAAAATTTATCCCTCTTTCCTGCCTGCACGTAAACAGTCCCGGAGAAAACCTGCTGCTGGGAATCCATCCTGCAGTGCTTGAACACAGCAGGATGAACACCTGGAGTGCTGTTGTCCTGAGGGATTGGCAGGGAGCTGAAGGATGTGTGGTGAACAACAACCTTCAGCTTAGGCACAGGTGGTTAGGACAAAGAGTGGAAGCCCAGACTGGAATCAAGTAAACATGAATTTGGAAGAAGAGGGCAGGACCCAGCGGGGGACTGTCACCCTCATGTCCCTGCTGCTGCCATGTGGAGATGTGTCCCTCGTGTGCTGGCAGAGGAAGCCTTGCAGGACACAGGGATGGCCTCCCAGCCCTCGTCCTGAGCCCTTCTCCTCCATTTGTCCACCTTTCTGCTGAGCTGCTCTTTTCCTGTGAGGAGAAAATGTGCTGGTGGGTTTGTAGGGTGGAAAGGGGCAGTGATGGTCCTGTGAGGGGACAGGGGGGACATGCTCATCAGGGTGAACTGGGTTTCTTCCTTCATCTGGAGACACAAAATACATTTAATTTACCTAATAAATATATTAGCACTCTATATTTAAAGTGTTCTTTTCAAATTGGGCCTGTACATTCTTACTGAAAAGATGTGAACATGCATTTGATTTTCTTCTTTAAAGAACTTTCTCAGACCTATTTGCCACTTTCATATAATAATCTAATCCTGACTTTCATATAAAATCTTTCTTGTTTTCTCAGGATCTAGGTGGATGCTAAGAAATCAGAGTTTCTTAGTGTGACTAGCACAGTTTGCTGCTCAGGAAAAACAGAGGTCCCAACTTGTTCCATTATGGCCTGTGGATTTAATATGGAAAAAGGTGTGTGGCAGATCCAGGGGAGCCTGGCTTGTCTGCTTCATCAGAGACACACAGAGTACAGGAACCTCTGCTAGCACCTCCCTGAACCCACCTCAGTTCAGAGAGGAACCACAAAGGTGCTTCTTTCCCTTGTTCTTCCTGCCCTCCCTCTCTTGGGATGTTTTGGGGAGGGAGGAGATACCTGAGCAGGGAAAGGAAAGCCTTAATTCTGGGAATGACTGCTGGCTTTGCTGCATTTCCTCAGGGATTTCAGGAGGTGCTGGGTGGCCCTGGTTTCAATTTTCCTCACCCTAATTAGGGGTTCAGCTCTAGCTGCAATTCCTGGGGGATTTCAGGAGGTGCTGGGTGGCCCTGGTTTCATTATTCCTCACCCTAATTAGGCGTTCAGCTCCAGGAACCTGCTGGCAGATAATGACTGGGAGGAGCTGGCACTTAATAGGGAGCTGGGAATGGAGAGTTCCTTATAGCTAGAGGAAAAGGCAACAGGCAGGGATGCCCCTCCCTGGGGGTGCTGGAGCCCCCTGGATAAGGGAAACTTAACAGAAGGACTTACCAGCACCTCCTCTTCCTTGGGAGTGGCATCTGTCAGGATCCCTGCAAACATCCCACCCTGCCCCAGCACCACAGGGATGTGGAGAGCTCCAGCCTTTCCATAATGTGTCTGGTGATCTCTCGGCGCTCCTTTCCTTGGGGAAACTCTTACAGTGACTTCCATCCCTGGAAGTGTCTAAGGCCAGGCTGGATGAGGATTTGAGCAACCTGATCTAGTGGAAGGTGTCCCTGCCCATGGGTTGGATTGAGATGAGCTTTAAGGTCCCTTCCAACCCACCCAATTCTAAGGTTATGTGAATGATATCCAGGTCAATATTTCTGTTTCTCTTTGCTCCTTCTCATTTGATTGGAGACTGGCTGATTTGGGAAGGTGCTCTGGTGGAAACAGGAAGGAAGTTCTCAGGCTGTTTCTGTCTTGGATCAGATCAAAGGCTCCATTTCTAGTTGGGTGCCCACACAGTGGGGCATCTGTGGGGGTGGAAACTGAAGGGGAGCCTTCATGTCTCTAAACAGCTTCCTGCAAGGGTGCCCCAAAGCATTGTCACCTAATGCAGCCCCTCGGCCACTGTGGTGAGGAGGAGTCATTGCTCAGCCTCCTGCTTTTAATTAGGGGAGAGCTTGCAAAAGGTCAGTCTGGAGACAGTTGTCATTTGTCATCCACCTTCCCGGAACTGGTGGAGCTGCAGGAGGTTCAGTGTTTCTCAAGGGTTGTAGAAAACTTTTCTGCCTTCTGGAAAAGCCCCTCTGGGCAGAGGTTTGAGGTCAGATCTTCAGGTGATGCTCTGTGCTGTTTCTGCCTCTGCAGCATCTGCAGGGGTGGCCTCAGAACGGATCCAGCTGTCTGCATCTTCCTGTGCTGCCCCTTCCACCCAGCCATGGACCCTCCCCTTTGGGCCAGGTCCCTGCCAGCATCTGAGGGGGGCAGGAGTGTTTAATCCCTGGAAGAGTAAGATCTGCCCTAAGGTATTGGTAATAATCATAGAATCACAGGCTCATAAAGGTTGGCAAAAGCCTTTAAGCTCAGAAAGTCAACCCAGCACCACCACCTTGTCCTCAAGTGCCACATCCACGCATTTTTTGATCGCTTCCAGGGATGGTGATTCCAATGCCTTACAACCTTTTCCCTGAAATATTCTTCCTAATATCCAACCTAAACCTCCCCTGGTACAACTTGAGGCTGTTTCCTCCTGTCTTGTCACTTCTTAACTGGGAGAAGAGACCAACGCCCACCTGGCTATAACCCCCTGTCAGGTAATATCTTCCTATGTCCCACCTGCCTCTTAACACTTTCAAGCACCTGTCCTTTAATTATTTTAAACAAAGCCAATGCTTTATTCTCTCTGCCCAGGCTGTAATTGCCATGTTTCTACCCCAGCTTTCCATGGCCCTTTGCTTCCCTGTGGAAGAGGAGTGTGCCAGCAGTGTGTGACAAATGGCTGGGCTCAGAGGAGGAGGATTCCTGAAATGAGAATGGGGGTTTTTCAAGCTGAAAAATCTGTGCTGTGAGTCCCTCAGTCACCGTTAGGGAGGCACCAGGGGAACAGGGGCTTGAACAGCAGTGAGGTGATGCCTTGTGGGTTTGTCATTTGTGCTGCCAGTGCTGGGCTCAGGAGGATGAGTGGAGCATCCTCGGTGCTCCAGGAGCAGCAACTCGTGGAGACAGCAGAGCCTTGGCCCAGGAGCCCTCCTGGAAGGGGCTGTGTGAGCTGTGCTGGCAGCTCTGCAGCAGGGTCAGTGCCTGGCTGGGCATTCCTGGTGATCCTGGCAATCATAGGATCACTGAAGCTGGAAAAGGCCTCCAAGATCAAGCCCAACCTTTGACTGAACACCACCATGCCCACTAAACAACATGGTGAGATCTACTCACTTTGTGAACCTTTCAGGGTTGGTGACTCCACCACTGCCCTGGGCAGGCTGTTCCAGTGCTTAACCACTCTTTCAGGCAGGATATTTTTCCTAATATCCAGCCTGAACCTCCCCTGGTGCAGCTTGAGGCCACTTCCCCTGGTCCTATTGCTGCCTGGGAGAAGAGGATGACCCCCACTCAGCACAGCCTCCTTTCAGGTAGTTGCAGACAGCAGAATTCTGAGATCCTTTTTCCATTTCTGGTCCTTTTTCCTTTTCTGAGGTTCTTTTCCCATTTGCGTTGATGTTGCCATGCACCTCCATGCCATCACTGTCTGAAAGGTTACCTGTGTGAGGGAGTGCCTGAGTGACAGAGGTTGCTTCTTTGTTGTAAGAAGGGAAGAAAATCATTCTCACCCCATCTCTGAGCTGAAGGTAAAGGCTCAGTGATGCCTGGGAAGGCTTCAGAGATGTGAGAAGGGCACCAGCCCTAGGGGCTCTGGTATAACTTGGGGTTACACAGCTGTGCCCAGCTGTGGGGCCACTCCTGAGCAGCTGCTCTCCAGGAGCAGGGAGGATGGACTGGAGGTCAGGCTGGTGGCGGTGGCTCCTGGAGAAGTGTGGCACACACATCTATCAAAGCTGAGAAGGTCCCAAGTGGCTTTTACAGCCCTGGCACAATTTGTGACCTCTCCTTCCCAGCAGACGCAGCTCCCACGAACTGAGAAGAGCTGCAGAAGAGCATGGGTACTTTTGGACTAAAGTGAGGATGTTTCCTGCTTCCCTGAGGTCCTTCTGGAGGCCCAAACAGCTCTTTCAATCATCCTGTAACTCTGAGTGATTTGTGTGCTTATAGGAGCACACTTTAGCGTTTCCCTGAAAATCCACAGCAGTCATTTGGTAAAGAGAGAATTACCAGGACCTGAGGTATTCTGGACCTGGCCAGCTGTAATTTGCTCTGGGTAATCACTATTCTGCTGCTTCTCTCTGCTAGGGCTGAAAGTGCTGTGAATTTAGAGTAGGAATCAATTAAACAGCAAATAGGTTTCTTTGTCAAAATCAATTAAGTCCTTCTCCCAGCCAGTGCAATGGTCTCCCTGGAATTTCATATTCTACTTGGCTGCCGTTTCTCCAGCAGCTTTTGCTGGATAATGTTGATGTTTTATGGCTTGATTTAAATCATATGGATCAATGCATATGCATACCTTATTTGGATTTTTCAATTACAGTCATATACTTAGCCTAAGTGAATTATCTCGGTTGTAGTTGCAGCTACACAGAGAATTTTTCATAATGCCCAATTCCATTTTTACTTTCTCTGTAAGCATAACTGATCTCTTTGGAGAGTGGGATCATTACAGTTGTTTTGCCCTTCTCGCTGTGATGTGAGTCTTCCAAATGGGCTGCACCTGAAGTTTTCAAACATCGTCAGCCTCTGGATTCTACCTGAGCTCTGGGTAGAGATGCAAATGCTTTGGAAGCCAGTGCTGTGGGTTTTGCTGCTGTGGGGGTGAAAGTCTTTTTCTAAGTCACTTTGTGGGGGTGAAAGTCATTTTCTGAGTCACTTTGGACTCCTTCGAACTGGCTCACAGCCCCTCATGTGCCCTCCCCTCCCCACAGCTCTCAGATCACAGCCTGAGACCTCTGACCTGGACCTCTGCTCTTCCAGACCTATTGCACCTGGATTTTAAAGCATCCTTATCCCTGACTGCTGCACATCTGACCAGCCCCTCTGCATCTCTAAACCCCCAAATGCCTTTGGGAACCTGGCCATTGGCATGCCTGAGTTTTCATGTCCCCACTGAAACGAGACTTGGGCTCTTAAATAGCCACAGTGTCTTCGTTTTTCATATTCTCCACAGATAATATGTCGCCAGTCGCTGTCTGGGAGAGTGAAAGAGCTTTAAGCCAAGCTGTGGCTCATCTTTAAATCAGAAGATCCAAGTTAATATATAGGTATATTAATGGCATGAAGATATGTCAGGGGAGGGTTTGGTTGGACATTAGAGAAAGGCTCTTCCCCCAGAGGGTGGTGGGCACTGACCAGGCTCCCCAGGGCAGTGGGCACGGCCCCAAGGCTGCCAGAGCTCCAGGAGGGTTTGGACAATGCTCTGAGGGACAGAGTGGGATTGTTGGGGTGTCTGTGCAGGACCAGGAGTTGGACTGGATGATCCTTGGGGGTCCCTTCCAGCTCAGGATATTCTGTGATTCTATTCTACGATTTGAAGTCTGACGCTTATTCTCTTGTGTGTGCTCCGTCCTCAGTAACGGTGCTAAGGAGTTTTCTTTGATAGCTTGGGATATTCTCCAGTTCAGCTGTTCTTGCTGTCGAGGAGCAGATCCCCGAGCCCAACAGAGATGTTCCCTTGTGCAGTTCAAATATATCTGAATTCTTATTATTACCTGTGTGAGATATTTCTGGAAGTTAACCTTTCCCTCCAGGCTACTTTTGAGATGTTTGATGACCATCAGCCTGTGGGCACAAAACGCACCAGCCACTCACCGCTTGTTTAATTCCTAAAAACAAATGGCTCCTGCAGGTAAGTCACACGTTCCCTGTTGTCACCCAGGGGAGCTCCGTGTGCTGGCCAGACCCTGCCTGCAGGGGACAAAGAACTGCAAAAAGGGGAATTTCACTTGTGTTTTATGGTGTTGGAAATCACTAGACACCGAGAGGTCCAGGACAGTGAAGCAGCTGTCTTGTGTTTGAATTTAACTCCAGGGTTCCAATTTTGATAAATTAAATCAAGAGAGGAGGTAATTGCAAAGATGGTGGGAATGATTGATTTATTATTCCATGTGACAGCCAAACTCAAACCTTTTCAAAGAGCTGTTGAGCTTTGGAGAGCTGAAACAATGCTCACTCTGCATGTCCCAAAAATCCAACTCTTAAACACTTCCTCTGGCTTGATGCACAGTTTTCCATTTCATGCAGAACTCTCCATGCTGAAAACAGAGGCCTGGGGTTAGAAACTACTCGAAGTTGGGGTCATCTGAATTTTCTTTCTGCCTGAGGGGATTTAAGGGATCACTCATCTGCTCAGGGAAATGCTCTGGCCACTGGCACTCTGAGGAGGCAGCCTGGATGCCCCCATGGTAAATCTTGAATTTTTTTCAGCACTGTGAAGCTTTTTATAAACAATTAACTGTTCCCTGAAGCACACCTACTTCCCGAGCCCTGTTCCTACCTCCAGGCTAATGAGCCTTTCTTAAGCTTTTGCTGTTGGAATTAACGAGGACCTGAAAAACCCTCACTGATGAGAAGAATGCCAAAGGCAAGTCTGCTCCTGGAGGGGACAGGGCTCAGCCGAGGGTCAAAATCCTGCTCTGTCCAGAGCAGGGACGGGGTCTCAGGTGCCACAGGGCTCTTCCAAGCACCCTTTCCCAGAATTTAACCCCCTGCAGCCAGCAGGGATGTTGTGCTGCCTGGCACGTTTCAGGGGGTGATGGTTCCCCAGTCTTTGCTCTGGTGAAACTCAATCCCTCAAGCAAAGGGAACAGTGGAAGGCGAACAAAGATGCGAAGTGCTTGTTCCAGACTGTGCTTTGGAGCAGTTTGTGACCCAAACAGGAGGTGCAGAATGTGATGGGGGTCCCTCCAGGACAGGAGGGAGCCAAGCTGAGCTTTCCTGTATCCCAGGTGAGCATTCCCAGACTCTGAGATGTGGGCAAAGAGACGCGTTACCCTATTTGGTGAGTTAACCTTCTTTGGCTCCCCTTTCTTCCCTCCCAGTTTTTCCTCTGCTGGTTGAGGAATCAGGAAAATCACCTTTTAGGGACCAGTTTGCTCTGGGTGGGGGAGTGGGGGAACGCACAGGTTTCCATCAGCGGGTGATTCATCGCTGTTATTGCTGCTGTGGGATCAATGAATCACTTTAATGCCCTCAATTCCCCCGTGCCAGTGACTGAGAGGGGTGTTCAGATTCCTGCCTGCATTAGCATATGACTTTCCCTTTATCACTTGGACGCTGCTGGGATCCGTTTCCAGAGCTCTGAGAAGCCTCTGCCATCTGTTAATTTAATAATTGCCTAATGTTGTAACACACACATGCTTTAATGGAGCAATTTCCCAGTTCCCATCATGGAATCTATTTAATCTGTCAATATTTCTTTATAATGTCTATTTTCTCAGGTCCTCTTTAAAACAGTGGCATGATTACAATAACTTCACTTAAGCCTGGCCCTTCATCAGCCTGGCACAGTAAATATTATATAATCCCCATATGTCGGAAACAATCTGGGAAGTTTTAAAATATTAAAGTAGCACATCCTCACTCTTGCAAAACGACAGGCTTGATGGTGCAATTATCTAGTCTATTAATTATTATCTGGTCTACTTAGAATGTGAAAACTATTCTTCAAATGACAAGAACTGAGGCGAATATAAATGAAGAAGGGTCAGGTGGAATTTTATGTCCACTGCAACTCTGAAAAAAATTCAAAAAGAACAGGCTGGGATACCAAATAAATACGGGGCGTGCCAGATGAAAACTGGATTTATGTCAGCGCAATCCTGTCTGTGCTGATGCTGCTTTGCCTGGTCTGCAAACTTACATGAAGCTCCTCTCAGTCACAGGGCAAAACCAGCATCCCTTGTTCCTTACAGACGAGCAGATTATAGTTACTGGGAATATTTGCCTCCATTTTATTTGGAAGCCACAGCTTTATTTGGATTTTTAATGAAATCTCCTAGCCAGGCCAGGAAAGGCCAACACTGACCCTGAGAGCCTCACAAAAGCCTCTTGCTGTCGTCATCCATATTTTCCTGTGAAGGTTCTGCCTTTGGACAGCTCTGGAGCTCTGCGAAGGGATCACATGAAGCTTCTCATAAACGCACCCAAAGCCACGAGGAACGCGCCAGATTTTTGGCCATCTGTGCCACAGGGTTCGTACTTGGCTGCCATCCTTCTGCTTCCTCCCTCCGCGGCTCCCTGGCAGTGCCTTCGTCCTGCTGGAAGCACTCAGGGCTCCTTATCATCCCCGTGGTCATGGTGATCATCATCACTTGGCTTTGCTGCTGAAAACCAAAGTGCCAACAGCTCAGGATCGACTGCTGGGACTTCCATGGCACGTTGGGGAGGAGCTGCGGAGAGTGGGAAGCTGCAAGTTCTTCCCTCTTGGGTTCCTTCAGGATCCACAGAACGAAGCTGGCAGTGGGACACCTCTCCCATTTCAGGCAGGCAGATGGGGTTGATCCTCCCCTCTGGCATCCCATAGTTTTATCCGAGGCCTTCAGCCAAGGTGACCAGCTGAGTCAGCATCTGACTTTTAGAAGAGCAAGTCAGGACAGTCGGATCTCATCCTGAGAGCTGATCTTGGTTTCAGTGAACATCTTCCCCATTCATTGAACCATGGAATGGTTTGGGTTGGAAGGCGCTCAAAGATCTTGTTCCAACCCCATGCCGTGGGCAGGGACACCTTCCACCAGCCCAGGTTGCTCCAAGCCCCATCTTTGCCTCGGCACCTTGTTTTGCACCTTCCTACCCCCGCAGTCCCTGTGGTGTCTCTCCCCCCACCACCCTGCAGAAGGAGCACCCAGTTTTGTCTTGTTTTGTAGCAGCAGCTGAAAGACTTGAGAAGGATTGCACTGGAAGGCTGTGGTGAAAGGGGGAATTAAATGCAGATTTCCTGAGCAAAAGGCAAGTGGGCGTTGGGCCATGTTTCCTCTTTAGAGATGCCGAGTTCAGGATTTGTGGAGTGCTTTGAAATCTCCTGGGCTGAAAGCTAATGTAAATGTGACAGCTATTATTATAAACTCTCTCGGCAAACTTGAACTCGCCCAAACGTCTATTCATGAGCTTATAAGAAATCAATTCCAAATAATTGCATTATGCCCTTTGTATTAGTGGATTTTCTCCAGTAATTGACTTTATAGAAAAAGACATCTCTCAGCTCAGCGAGGAGTTTCTGCCCAGCCCACTCGCAGGGAAATGACAGGATTCTGAGTGGGAAAGCAGCTCTGCCAGAGTGATTGGAAATGAAAAGCAGCTCTGACAATACTGCAATTACCAGCACCCCCCGGCTAATCCAGCTACCAGAGTGTCTCCCGCTGCATTTGCTGAGGATTCCACACCTCCTGAAGGAGACAAGGAGAAATACAAAGAGAAGATGTGTAGCTTAGGGTTAGGGTGGGGAAGGCATGCAGGTATTTGTCACTCTAGCGTTGTCACCTCCCACAGTGCCTCTTGGGGCTGGGAATATCCAAGAGATGCAGCATTTATCTGATTAAAAGCCCAGAAGTGCTGAAATTTCTGCCTGTCAGCATGTGTGTGAGTGGCTGTGCCCTGCACCTCGTGGGACCCACAGCCTGGGGACTTCGTGCCTGATGTCCTTCAAGCTCCAGCCTGGAGTGCTGCTTTGGTCCCATTGCCCAGGCACTCAGCCTGGGCAAGTGGGGAAATTTAGGGTCACATCATCGCTTCCTTGTGCCTCTCACAGCTGAGCAACTGGGATTCGGGATGGAGGTGGGATGAGGAACCACACTTGGTATGTTCATAACCAAAAGGAGGAATGAAGACCTGGCCTTCCAGACCCTGGCAGGCTAGGTCATGGAATTATAGGCTATCCTGGGTGGGAAGGGACCCACCAGGATCATCCAGTCCAACCCCTGGCCCTGCACAGACGCCCCAACAATCCCACCCTGTCCCGTTGGCCAAACGCTCCTGGAGCTCTGGCAGCAGACCCTTCACCATCCTCGTGTCCCTACTTTAGACACTCTCTAATAGCTTTAGATCTTTTTAATATTGTGGTGAACTGCCCCCAGGACTGGTGGTGAGGCTGCCCCAGGGCAGAGCAGAGCAGGACAATGACCATCTTCAACTGGCTGGTGATGTTCAAGCCTGTGTTCCACAAGCAGTTTCCCCTAAAGAGACCAGCTCTGTTGGGTCATGGGGACTGAGAGGAGCAACTCCACAGTCTGTTTTGGGGCTCTGGGCAGGAGACCTGAAGAGGGTTTACTCCAGACCTGCTACATCCCAGGGAAGTGGTGAGTAGGGCCAGGACATTCAGGGTCCACCCATATTCCTTCACTTATTACATCCGGGTTGGATGTCTCCAGCCTGGAACCCAGGAGATGGTCCATGGTGCTGCACCCAACCAGGCAGGTGACTGGCAGATGGAATTATCAACCCAAAAAAAGACTGAATTAATGACATGGACTTTCTTTTAAGGAGAAAAAAAAATGTCAAAGACCATAAAAGATACAATAAAGCCCCTCAGTCAACAATGTGAAAAGTGACTGAGCCACTCTCTGAAGAAAATCTCGGCTTGTGTTTCCAGCATGTTGGCATCAGATTCCCTCATTTAGCTTTTGAGGCATTTTTGCCTTACCTGAATATCTTATAATATTTTGGACAGTTTTGAAATGCCGCTTTTAACATTTTGAGTTGGGAAATGCCCAAAGATTTGCCCTTTCACAGAAAGATAATAATGTACAAAAAGAAAACCATCACGTTTCCTTTGAATGGAAATATTTTGGAATTTCTCCTGCCTTACTGGGATTGCTGGAAAATAAAAGGATTTGAGGAGGAACTTGGTTACAGAAACCTGAATTTCCTGCTGCAGGGCCATGTAATAATTACAGTATTCCCAAGGGAGATGTCTGCCTCTCAGTTCCATGTCTGTGCACGTTTAATATCCCACGCTAAAGGACAGGGAAGGCTCAGCCAGGATCTTTCCAGAAAGCTCCTTGAGGAAGAAGCTGAATTCAATTCACTTCCCATGAACATTTTGAAGCCAGTCTTATTCAAACATGTAGTTCCAGGCACTGGCGGGAAGCTGATCTTTACACCACTAAATGAACACCTCGAGGGAAAAGCCTGCTCCAGCCTCGTGGCTCTGCCTTTTGTTCCTTTAAGCAAACAAGGAAATGAAGTTGTGCTGAACACAAACACACTGAACCCCGAAAAATCAATTTCTCCAGTAGTTACCAAGAGTCTTTCCTGCATTCATAACAAAGCCAAGATTAATTGGAGAACACTGGTTGTTAAGACAGAAAACAACAAGCCTTTTCATGGATTCCATAGTAATTAACATTCTGCCTCAGTAATCAATAACTCTAAGCAGCTTAACAAGGCAGGGTTTGCTGTAGGACCAGCTTAGCAGCTGGAACAGACCAGCTGTGCAAGAGAATTGTCCCAGTTGCCTTGGGGTGGTTTCAGTGTCTTGGTGTGGAACAACACGAGCACTGTGAAGGTTCCCAGTGCTGTTGGCATCTCAGGGATTTGAAATCTTGCCACAGCACAGCCTCAACCTCTGCTTTCCATCTGCCACAGCGCAGAGCAGGGCTGGCAGAAGGACCAGCACTTAGACCCAGGTGTGAGATCTAACTGTGGATATCAAATGCTTCGGTTCTCTCCGAGATTTCCAGCCTGGAACTTCTTCTTCTGGTTCAAGACTAGCGCAGGTTTTACACAGAGAGACAAACAAGTCGTTTAAACATTAAAGCTGGCCCTGGTTTGAATCACATTGAAGGCACCTGTACATTTTTCCCACATCTGCTCATCCCTTCCTGTAAGCACATTGAAGGTATCACGGGCTGAGACAGGAATGCAAATAGTGTCAAAATATTGGCAAACCTCTAAAACCCCGGGGATCTGAGATGAAATGAAAATCTAGGGGAAGCAATAATAAATGTGGAATAACTTTGCTTGCAGTCTCATATTTATAATTTCATCTGGAGTTTTTGCAAATATGTAATTTGCGGAGCAGCGTCTTGGTAAAATCAGAGTGTCTCAACATCTTAATGCGTTGAAAGGGCCTCCCGAGACCTCACCTGCATCCTTCTCAAATCCTTCCACATGCTTCTCTCAGCAGAAAACACAATTAGAAAAAAGCTGTGAGTTTGAAAAGGTGTCGCAATAAAATAAAGAGAGACCTCAGGAAGGCTTTGGAAGCTTGATAGTAATCAAATCTACTGCAGAAAAGAAAATCAATGTTGCTATCTTTATATATCAACATAAACATTTTTATTTCATTACACCAACGAGAAGGACAAAGTGTAATGAATCAAGAGGGATTTCGGGAGGGGAATGAAGATGAAACAACCCAGCTTGTCACTGTTCCCGTCTCCTGAAGGATAACCCTGTCTCTCCAAAACACTGTAAATCTTTCACCCTCAGAGCCTTTGCAGCCTGAGGCAGGAAGGAGATCAGACCTCCAGCAACAACTCATGGCCAAATTGCTTCCACCTCAGTAACTCTCTAATGGGCAGTATTGATTTGGGGTTGTGTGAGGTGGACTGGGCTCTGGGCGTGCACGCCTCTGGCACCTGGGCGCTCCTGGTTGCCAGAGGTGGGATCCAGATGTTCTTTGGGAGCCTGCCTGAAGGATGGGGGGCTGCCCTGCTATCCCCATGGGTACCAGGGGACCCAAAGGGCTCCAGCCTAGTCCTGCCAACCCGCCTTGCCTGCAGGCACGTGGACAACAAGGGCTCAGGCCAAGCTCAGGAGCTCCAGAGGGCTGGGGTGGGACTGAGCTCAGCAGGTCTCAGCGATGCCCTCAGTGAAACGGCTGCAATTCCACACCCTCTCTTTGACAAACAAAGCCAACTGTTCCCACAGACTCTGTACAGGCTGAATGTCCTTCACAGAGCAAGTCAACAAAGATGAGGAAGCAACGAATACATTTGCAGCAAATGGGTTTGGATTATGGACGGAAGGACTAAATCACTGAATAATGTATTAATGCTACCAGCTCTAATACGAATGAGGGGAGGGAGATTGAGATGCGTGAGCAGGTCAGGCATCAGAAATTTTCGTTTGCGCAGTTTGGAGCACAGAGTGTAGACTCCATTTCAATTAAAAATAATCGCACTAATTTATGTTTTAAATTGCATGGGAACATACCAAGGTTCTTGGGGCTGTTTCAGAATAAAACCACCCTCCCTGACAGCACAGACTTTGGAGCACCTTGCCCACAGTCTGCGGGGCTGGAGGACAGGGCTGCTGGCCGCAGGGACCTGGGCAGGCTGCAGGACTGGGCTGTTGGGAGCCTTACCAAGTTTCATAAATATAAACCCAAAATCTTCTCCTGGGAGGGACACCAGGCCCCAGCACTGCTGGATCCATGGAGAGCTTTGCAGAAGAACTTCCTGGCACTGCTGGTGGATAAGTCAGGCATGAAGGAACACCAAACCCCTGCCAAAGCTACCTTAGTAAGAGTCCAGGCAGTGTCCAGGGGGTCTCTGCCCATTTCCAGCACTGGTGAGACCCCATCTGCAGTGCTGGGATGCTTTGGCTCCCAGGGCAAGTCCAGTGGGTCCAGCAGAGGCCACCAAAATGATCAGGGATGGAGAACGGGATGTGCAAGGCGGGGCTGAGTGAGCTGGGTCTGTTCAGCCTGAAGAAGAGAAGGGGAAGCTGAGATCTCATCAGAATCTGCAATGGCCTGACGGGAGAGTGAGGGGGTGGCTCATCCCAAAGGTACGTGGTGCAAGGATGAGAGTCCACAAGTTGGAACAAGAGAAACCCTCATTAGACAGAAGGGGGGAAAAAGATCACCCTGAGGGTGATCAAACACTGAACCAGGGGGCGGGAGAGGCTGTGAGACACCCAAAATTCAGATGGGCAGAGCTTGGAACAGGTTGCTCTGACAGGCTGGAGCAGGAGAACATGGACCTCCAGCACAGGGGGTGCTGTGATTGAGATGCAGCCATCAGGTTTCTCCTCCACAGCTGCCTGGAGCAAAGCAGGAGGAGCTCTCCAGGTGGGATCTGTGTTGACTGTGAGGGATAGGTTGGGAATGGCTGTTCCAGCTCTTGCTTTACTTTGCATCAACAACAGCTCCAAGGCTTTCAAACCGCTGCCAGCACTCAGGACTCGTCCATCAGGGTTATCAGAGCTGTTCCAGTCCAATTCCAGTTCTGTCACTTCTCCTCCAGGGTCTGCCTGGCAGCTCTTGAAGGCACCCAGGACTGCCTTCCCTGTCACTGTCCCCTCTCTTTAAGTAAATGTGACATCCCTTTTGCTCCTCCAGGCTGGAAACTTTCTTTTCTCTCCGGGTAGCTCCTTTCTTTTTCTCCAGGGTCTCGGGAGGCTTTGGGAATAAAGAGTCCAACAAATGAGATTGGTTTTCACCGAGTGGCTGAGCCTNCTCCTTTCTTTTTCTCCAGGGTCTCGGGAGGCTTTGGGAATAAAGAGTCCAACAAATGAGATTGGTTTCACCGAGTGGCTGAGCCTGCGGCGGGGATATTGGGTTTTGTGTGCTGCGCTTTAATTTCTTTCTCATCCTGTAAGCTGTGCAATCTTTCCCCAGCTCTTATCCCTGAGAGCAATGCTGGGGTGCTTCCCTCTGCCCTGACATTGTTAACTCCTCCAAGTCTGAGGAGGGAGGAAAGTTAAAAAAAGGGTTGCCTGCTTTGGGTTCTCTGTAGCCCAACAGCTTGGGTTGGTTTTTGCTTTGGAGGGTTTGCAAAAAGTCTGGCTGGGGAGCCAGTTCTGAGGTTTTGTGAGACCTCAGTTTCTTCTTTGTCACATATTAAGAGATGTAAGACCAGTGGGAGGGAAATTCCTACCTCCAGAACAAACACCCTTTGGCTCCATTTACCTCCAATGAAGGTGGCCCAGACAGCACAGAGGTGACCCTTCCTCTTCCTCCAAACCCCTCTCAGGTAAGAGCAGATGGAGGCTGAACATTCCCAGCAGTCAATCCACCCAGAACCCTCTTCCAGCATCATTTTAATTATCTCAAATGTAAGCACTGAAAACAGGAATAATTCAGAATATATTTGTCTCTTTTTAAAGCCAGGTTTCTGGGTGCATCAACACACACAGTGCACTCCCCAAGCAAGAAAGCTTTGGAAAAAATGAGTGAAAAAGTCCAGAGCTGAGCTAGGTTTTCACCAGCCCAGCAGGGTCAGCCCCATCTCCCCCAAAGATGCTGGTCCAGCCATTTCTTAGAGCCTCCCATGAAGGAGCCGCTGTGTTTGCAGCAGACAATCCATTGCAGTCCTCTCCTGCCTACAGAAATTCAAAAGCTCCAAATGAGCAGAGCGAGTGTGTCATGATTTCCGACCTTCCACACACATGGAAATCAACGTCTGTCTCTTTGTAGCAGCTTTTGCCATCTTTGAGGAATGTTTCTGCATCCTTCCCTTCCTCTCTCTCCTCTGGCTTACGCTGAAAAGACCCAGCTGGCTCATCTTCCTTCCCAGGTTCCGTGAGCTAAAATGTGGCATTACGTGCAAGTGTCAGGGATGCATTTAGCAGGAAATGAAACCTGTGCCTAATAGATATTTCCCTTCACAGAATCACTGCAAAGTCAGCTGAGCAACCCCTGTCAAAAGGTGTAATGGTTATTAGCAGCATGGCCTAAAGCTAATTACCTCCCTCCAGCTGCAGCCTGTGGACTTCGTTGCACTGCAGTCGAGCTAGAAAGGCTTCAGAGATTGAGTTCTTCTGCTTCGAAATTTCATAAACACAAAAGCGTCGTGCAAAATATGCTAAAGGATCCACCTGTGCCTGGTTTTGCACGGCAAAGCTGTGCAGGAATATTGGATGATGCACATGCTGCTCTTCACAGGATTAAGGGTCACTCCAGGGACAAGCTCACCACGGAGCCTCAGGCTGGGCTTCTGGAAAAGCATCTTGCAGAGTTTCTGCTAATGATGGGCTCCTCTGGTTTTCACTGAGTTCCTTTGCTGGAGAGCTGAGCAACAAGAGTGATGGAATGAACCCTGGGAACCAAAGAAAGTCTTCAAAATCCCAAAGATAACTTAGAGAGCACTTTGGACACGTAATCCTAGAGACAAATATGTGCAGCTGAGACCAGAAGCCTTCGAAGGAACAAATTGTAAACAATATCTTTTTAGAACTAAAAATTATTCTAATTTAATGATATCTGTTCTGTCGATGCTTGGAAGTAAATCAGTGTGTGAGTAGTAAAACAATAATGTACTTTAAACCAAATTATTAGTAAACAAATCAGTCTGGTAGGTAATGAATGCATTATACATTATTCATTTCTATTATCCAAACCCTTCAGTGGCTCTCAGAGCCTGGCAATAAAGTATTCCAAATGCAGGATCCACCATCCCAGAAAACAGTCTCTAATGCGATATTAAAGTTAAAAGAGAAGTGAAGTATATTCCCCCAAAGCAAGGTATTTGAGTAATCCTGGAATGAATCCATCTCATGGTTCTTTTTCAAGCTGGTTTTATTTTTTATTTTTTTTTCAGTAACTAAAGCACTTTCATTACATCTTGACTGACACATCTTCCCCACTGGGGTCGCTCACCAACCCGTGAAGTTCTCCCAGGACGTCTCAGTAACACAGAAGTGGATGCACTGCCAGCCTGGTCCTGCTGCCTTCCTTCATCCCCCTCAGGGAGCCTGTAAGGGCTGAGCCACAGCCCAGCTCCCTTCCCACTCCATCAGGGCTGTGTCCACCCTTTCCAGAAGATAAAAGCCACCCGAGGCCAAGGGATGAGGCAATAAGACCTTCCCTGGCCAGTTTCTGCCCTCATTCCTGCTGCCACTCGGTCCATGTTGGGATGGGAAGGAGCAGGAGCAGGATGAAAGGTGAGGAGTGAGTTGCCAGGAGACCCTGCCATGGATGGATTTTGAAGCCTCAGGATGTTCTGCCCTGCCTGGTGGAGGGAGAACATGGCCCAAGCCGTGGGTCATTTCATAGAATCCCAGAATGGTTTGGGTTGGAAGGGACCTTAAAGATCATCCCGTTCCACCCCCTGCCATGGGCAGGGACACCTTCCACCAGCCCAGGTGGCTCCAAGCCCCGTCCAACCTGGCCTTGGACACTTCCAGGGCTGGGGCAGCCACAGCTTCTCTGGGCACCCTGTGCCAGGGCCTGCCCACCCTCCCAGGGAAGGATTTCTAAGTCCCTCCTCTCACAGTTTAAACTGTTCCCCCTTGTCCTACCAACATCTGTCCGTGGAAAGACCCACAGACCCCGTGGGGAGGATGTCAGGGGGTTTGGAGCAGTGGAAGAGGAGACTTGTCCCCTTCCCATGCCCTGTCATCCAGAAGACACTGCTCTGCAGCAGCCCCAGGGCAGGCGCTTCTCTTCTAGACCCCATAGGTCCTGTCTGAGGGAGGTGATCACCACCAGGATTTATTGCTCTTCTCCTGTGGCCTCTTTTATAGCAGAGTGTAAAAAGCTGTTGACTTCTGAGGGTGATTTCATCTGTCCTGTGCTGTAAATGCTTTTATTTCCCAGCAGGGAAACCAGAACGAACAGAAATAGAGATGCCAGTCAGAAACCATCATTGAAAATGTAAGTGGTCAGGTCCAGAATCAGAGGGGATCTCAGCAGATCAAGTTGCACCAGGGGAGGTTTAGTTTGGATATTAGGCAAAATTTCTTCATGGAAACAGTGGCCAGGTACTGGAAGATGCTGCCCAGAGAAGTGGTGGACTCACCATCCCTGGAGGTGTTCAAATACCATGTGGATGTGGCACTTGGGGACATGGCTCAGTGGTGGCCTTGGAATGGTTTGACTTGATGATCTTGAAGGTCTTTTCCAACCTTCATGACTGTGATTTTTCTGATAAGCAAAACAGGGTCCTGGGACAGGGCAGTGGGTGAGGCCAGCAGTGACTGGGAGAGAAGGACTGTCAGATTTGGGGCAGACACACTGATGACACCCCTGAAACCCCATTCTGTCCATGGAGGGGCTGTTTTCTCCTGCCAGATTTCCAGGTTTCACAGCCCAGCCCAATAACTCTGTTTTGAAGCCCGTTACGTGGAACATTTATTATAAATGAACCTTTTGATAAAATTAATTGCTTTCATACCAAAGAAAGCAGCCACCTTGATGCTGAGAGGTTAACCCGGTGTGGTCTCTGCTCCACTAGGGAGAACATCAGGGTTTTTAACTCTTTGGGTGTTTCTAACTCTCCACAGAGCAGGAAGTTGGTGAGACTTCAGGAGCAGATCAATCCTCCCCCACAGCTGGGGCTGCTGCTGGTTCTTAGCCCACTGCAAAGATTTGTCAGCCAGTTTAGGATCTAAGCAGGTTTTATAGGAAAACACGGGCGATGAAAACACAGGAGGGCTCTGGTGTTCAGAGATACAACACGATGGGATCATTCATGATGCACGAACCTGACTCCTGTCCCAAACCAGGACATGCTGAAATCTTCCAAACTCCCAGAGTTCTCTCATGCTGCACCCCCAACAAAACACACCCCAGGAGCCACACACTGTCCCCTGCCCCAGGCGCCCAGGGCCGAGGCTGCTGGGTGGCTCTGCGTGTTGCTGTCCCCTTGGATTTGTGGTGACAAGGAAACCGGTGGACACCAAATGGGAGACCCACGGTTTTTGGGGCATCTCAGAGAAAAGGGCTGTTTTTAAGGAGGTGCTACTTCAGATCCTCTGCAAAGGCATCCTGCTGCTGCCAGGGCTGGGACTGGCAGAGCCAGGGAGTGTGCACTTGCCAAGGAACAACAGGGCATCCAACCTTCCTGCAGAGACGTCACCTGAAACGGCACTTGACATAAAGCACCCTCAGAAAGGAGACTTTCTGGCTGTGTTCACTCTTCAGCAGAGACATTCACCTCCAAGTACATTAAAATATATGATGGCTGGTCTCTGCTGTGACATTTGCCTTCATGAGTTCAGGAATACAGGCAGAAGTCATAACTGGTTACACATGTCACAAAAAATTAGCCATCAAATATTTCATCTGCACAATGAACAGAGTACACGGGGATTTTTTCTTCCACAGCAAATGTTTGGAGAATAAAATCTTTTTCTGTGCTGGCTGTGGAACGCTGAGGTCCTGGAAAGATGAGAGCAGTTGTTCTGTGTAGGAACGGAGATGTGTTTTCAGCCTCTTCTGGTTGTGCAAGGCTCTGATTGCAGAGGTGTGCTGACTGCATGGTCAGCAGTCTGGGATGTCCAAAACACAGTCAGGCCTTGCCAGTGGTGAGTGGGATGGGATGGGGTGGAGCAAAGGCTCCAGATCCTGCCCTTTCCTTAGTGAGCTCCCCTAGAAGGGAAAATCCCCTCCGGCACCCCCAGCCTTTCTGCTCTCGCTGGGATGCTCAACATTCACCTCTACAAAGCTCTTCAGAAAGAACTAAAATACCAAGAACATGGATAAACATCAAGTCAGGAGACCATGAGAATATGAAAACCACTTCAGAAAAGTAGAAGTAATATCCAGATAAGGAATTGAAACAAGAATGCAAACATTCACTGCGTACACAGAAAAATACAAAAGAAAGCCCCTCAAAAAGGCCAAAAAGTTGCAGGAGCAGCTCTAAAAACCCCTAACACCCTAAAAAAGGGGTTTGTCCAACCCTCAGGTGCTGCAAAACTGTCTGACAACCCACAGGACCTGCGCCAACCCAGGCTCAGAGAAGGGAAAGCCACAGCAGGAAGACACGGGGCTTGTTTTGCATCTGTGCCCAGATGGAGGTCGGAGCCTCCTGCACAGGAGACCTGCCGTGGGCTGAAGTGCTCCCGGATGAGGTTACAGGGGAAAATCACACGATGAGCAGCAGCAGATTGCCAGGGCCAGATGGCACCATCCACAGGCTCCCAAGACCAGGAATGAGGTACCAGACCCGAGCGCTACAGGGTGGAATCTCTCGCTCCACACTGCCCCAATACCAGGCTGAAAAGGGGCAGATACGATGCTGTTTTGTAAAAGGAATTGGAAAGGTCCGTGGAGCCACATGTGCTGCTCTGCCATCTGCAGCAGGGGATTCAGTGGAAGCTGTTCCAAAGGCTGGGATGGGTGGACATGTGGTTAAATATGGTCTGCTAGGAATGTTATTTTTTGGGGGTTTTTTTGAGAAAATTCATGCCTCAAAAATCTACAAAAGGCAGTAAAATCCCGATTGATGTGTGGATGGTGAGTGGGGAACTAATCTTCCTGTCTCTTCAAGGGTCTCTTGCTGGCACTTGATGAACCCTGTAGGTGACAGGTTCAGGACACAAGGAAGGCTCCTCCGCCTCCATGGACACTTCAGCTGGGAAACTCTTCCTGCACAAGCAGCAGGTGCAGAAGATTTATCTTGGCTCAAAAATGAAGCAAATCCATGGAGAGAAGAATCCGTGGAGGGCTCTTAAATACAAAAGCACCACCTCTGTCTCAACACTGCAGATCTCTGGAGGGTTGAAAGCGCATCAGGAAATACCTGAATTTACTGTTCTTGAACAACTCCTGGATGTTTGGTTCTGGTTGCTGTCAGAGCAAGGACTGGTCTAAGTGGAGCTTAGTTCTAAACCATCTGGGCTGTTCTTTAACAAACTCGGAGCATTGTCTGCCATCCCAGTGCCCATCTGGTGCCCTGAGGTGCCAGTTGCCTGGGCTTGTGCTCCTCTGAACCCCAGGTGGATATTTGGAGAGGTGGTGGAGGAGTAGGTGAGCAAGCCCAGGCTCCTGCTGCCGGTCCAGAAGGGATTGCAGAGGTGGTGCTGAGCATTCCACAGCCCCATCCACCCAAGACTGGTCCTTTGCCCACACTGAGCAGTCCTGGCAGCCAGGGAAAGTACATCTTGTGCTATCCTTGCCCCTGTGCTCACTTGTGACTGACCTGATTCCCTGGGTGACGAGATGGATGTGATCACACCAAACCTTGTCCTCACGTCCCTCAGCTCCGGGACACTCGTGCTCAGCTCCCACTCGTTCAGCCCTGGGAGCAGAGGGGGAGTTGTAGACTTTGGATGAGGCGCCAGGGAGATGAAAATCCTTGGTGATCCTGAGCGTGTGGCTCTGATGTTACACTGGATCCATGTCAGCTCGTGTGAGGGCAAAACACAGGTCCTGACTCCCTGGTGGGAAGAAAATGAGGAGGGTGAGGGTGAGAGGTTGGTGGGGATTGACTTGATCTCCAGCCCTTCTCCTCTGGCAAACTGAGACCAAACTGTGCCTTGTCTCAAGTGCATTCATTAAGGAAAGAGGTGAACAATATGTTTAGCACAGCTTCTGAAATAAATAGGAAATGAGTGCAGCAATAAAAACTGGAATATTTTGTCCGTTGAGCTCAATAAATAGTTATTGATCCCCGGCTTATTTATAAATAGCTAATTGGAAGTATTTGCTCTTAGAGTGTTGCACTAAGTTTATCATTGTAATTATACAATGCAACACTCTAATTACAGATGACTTCCACTGGTTGGCTGCTTCTGGCATGTTTACATTCTTTCCCTTATTTTTGACAAATATTTGTAATCCAGCCTTATCTATGGCTGCATATATGTTGGTTTACAATCATTAGTAGAGCTAAAGGAGGAATGGAGAGGAGTGTATCATTTATTTAATGAATTTGGCTACTTTTCCTGCTCATAAATATTTTTGCCAGCAGTTTATTTTGCGTGTTTGTTGTTCAAAAAGCACTTCTTTGGGTGCTTGTTAATGGTCCTTCCTGCTCTGTGAGCTGTTTGTGAGCAGTTTGTTCTGAGAGCCCGGGAGGAAAGTCTGAGCTGGGGTGTTGCCCGTGATTAGTCATGAGAGTCACAGATTTCTGCTTCTTCACCAAACCCTGCCACAGCTGCCCAGGGCAGTGGTGGCATCACCATCCCTGCAGGTGCTCAAAAAACGTGTGGATTTGGCACTTGGGGTTTGGTAGTGGTGGTGGCTTTGGGTTGAGAGTTGGGCCTGATGGTCTGAAAGGTCTTTTCCAACCTTAACAATTCCATGATTCCCCAGCAGCATCACAGGGTGGGTGAGGTGGGATGGGGCCTCTGGAGAAGGTCTTTCCAAGGATCAAAGATCAGAGGAGGTCTATCCCTGAAAGCAGAGCCAGGCAGAGCAGTCTGCCCACGAGTGTGCCCAGCAGGGTTTTGGATTCCTCCAAGGATGGAGACCCTCAGGCTGTCTGGGCATGTGTTTGTGTGTCATTGAGGAAAACCATCATCTTCCTTTGTTTGTCTGATGTCTCAGCTTCTCCTGTCCAGGCACCACTGAGAAGGACCTGGCTCTGTCTTCTCTACTCCCCCCTCCAGCTATTTATGCACATGGATAAGACCCCCGTGAAGCCTCTCCAGGCTGAGATTCCAATACCTCAACCTCTCCAAACCTTTGATCACCTCTGGGGCCCTTTGCTGGTCTTGCTGCCATGTCTGGCTCTCAAAAATGGACCATCTGCTTTGAAGTTCTCCAATATTCCTTCAAAAGCTGACATTTCCCCAGCTTTTTCAGGGAATACAAACACAAAACTCAGGCCTGGACCCTAAAGAGAGGAATCTGATTGTCTCCCAGTGACCAAATACCTACGTATTCATGAGGTATGAACCAATATTCTCATTTCTGCTCCACACATGTCATTCTCCAGCAATGGTGACCCCTGGACTGCAGCTGCCTTTGAAGGACTTGGAGTGTCCTGGATTTTGGTGCTGCTTTTCCTCCTTCCAGCCCTTGAGGATTGGTTCTCCACAGTGTGGCCTCCAGCACTATCCAAAGAAAAGGAGGGGGAGGAAGAGAAAGCTGGAGGACACAGGGGCAGCATGGAGAAGGTCAGAGGGGCCATGTGAGCAACCAACACCTCCCAGAAGCTGATGACCCCCTTGGGACTTGCCATGGGGCCATGGAATCATAAAATATCCTGAGTTGGAAGGGACCCACAAGGATCATCAAGGATCAGCTCCTGATCCAGTGGGCTAAGCCCCTGGGAATGCCAATGAGCAGGATGGCAGCACAGAGACAGACCAAACATCCCTGCCAGAGCTCACTGTCCTCCTTCTCAGGGCCCGCCGTGGTACCTGCTGTGATTCACCTTGTAGCACTTTGTTCCAACCCATGGGTTGTAAGTCTGGGCTAAATGACAGAGCTTGTGCTCCAAAGGGTTCAGCTGGAGGAACTTCTGTCCACACTCGATTTATGATATTGTGGCTCTATAATATTATTCCCCTCCCCCCATTAGATTTGAGGTGGATTTCTAAAACAACAAAAAAAAAAAAAGGAAGGAGCACAAGTTTTATCGCTTCTGACATCTGCAAAAGCACATTATTAAATCCAGGAGCTAGGGCATAATAAAGGTGAGAAGTTAAGTAGGGGCCCTGGGGTGCTGTGCTGACGTGGGCTCTGGCCAGCACACAGCACAAACCCCAAATCTGCTGCCTGGGGGCTTTCTCCTGGCTCTTCCCCTCTGCCACTGCTGTTCCATGCCCGTCTGCTCAGGGTGCTGCTCAGGGCCTGGATGGACCTGCAGGGATAGAGAAAGGACGGCATGGAGCTGGTCAACTCTCCAAGGCTGGGCTCTGGGTCTGTGGCTTGTTTGCTTGGTTTTATCAGCACGCCTTTATCACACGAGAAATCAGCTGGGATTCATCGCCCTGCTCACGGTGGTGGTTTACGCGGGGCAGTGCTGGGTGGTTCACAGCTGGGAGCACGTCCGTGCACTGGGTGCCTTTCCAGGAGAGGAGTTTTTCATCAGAAATCACGGCACAGCAGAAGCAACATTTTCCATCCTCCGTCCAGGCTTTTGGCACTCGGTCTGGGGGCAGGTTTGGATGTTCTGCTTCAGAATGGAAATAGAAACGCGTTAAGGGTAGAGCAGAATTTATTGTGTGGAGAGATGTGCCTTGGCTCGGCCATGGGAGGGGTCAGGCAGGAGGATGGGGCTGCTCTGCCTCCACCCGGGGAACAGGATCCAGCACCTTGCTAGGGACGGGTAGGCAACACTTTTTAAATGATTCCACCCAAGCAGCCTCAACAGGGTCTGCTGGCGGCTCAAAGAGACACACACGGGCCTGAGGAGGTCTAAGAAGTTCCTCCCTCAAAGCTGGTGGAGTGGGAGTCCCTGGAGAAAAGAGGAACCAAAGAATTTTAGGAAAAGGTTCTTCCCCAAGAGGGTGGTGGGCACTGACCAAGCTCCCCAGGGGAGCCCCAAGGCTGCCAGAGCTCCAGGAGGGTTTGGACAATGGGACAGGGACAGGGTGGGATTGTTGGGGTGTCTGAGCAGGGCCAGGAGCTGGACTGGATGATCCCTGTGGGTCCCTTCCAGCTCAGGTGATTCTGTGATTCCATAATTCCATGATCCCTCCCCAAACACAGGCAGCTCATGCACTCATCTCTTGGATAAGAGAGGCTGGAATGAGGCTGGGTGGGTTGGGACCCCCAGGGACAAGAGGAGAGTGGTATCAAGAGGGTTCTTTCTCACCACTTCTGTCTTTAATTAGGGTCTCTGAACATTCCCTGTTCCAGACTGGCTTGTGGATAAAATTGACCTTTCAAATGAGAACTGAGATACCCAAGGGGCTGGACATCTCAGCAGGTGGACATTTATCTGAGAGACATAAATTTTTAATGCTACAGCTTAAAACCCTCAGTCATGTGCACAATTTACTTCTTCACCTCTCTGGGCTTGTTCCTGCACCCGACAGAAGCAGTGCAGCAATGATGTTGCAGTGATGGAGGCCAGAAGGACAGACAGGAATCTTGGAGTTTGTGTTTCCACGACTATGGATGGCTGTGAGAGACCCGGGGTGTGGCTGCTGGGCCCCTTTCCATTGTCATCTGCCATCCTGGGAACTGAATTCCCTGTGAGATGTTGCCTTTCCCTGTTAAACTCCAACATGACCACCTCTGTTACGTGAGAAAAACGAAGCTCGTACGATTCACAACCCCCCGAGTCCAGGAGCAGAGGCTTTGATGAATGTTTTTTATGAACACATTGCCAGGACTGGTGGTTTGGGGTGAGAAAATCAACCAGGAGGAGGAGGGATGTGGGCTGCACCTCTGTCTCATCAGTCCCTCCGTTCATTCCTACCAGCAAATTCCTTCTCTCTGCCACACTGAGAGAAATCACCTGAAAACAGGTGGAAATGGCAGAGTCCCCTCCTGCAGCAGTGCCATGCACGACCTGGGGCTGGTGGGTAGAGGCAGGTGCCACAAACCCACCCCAGTGATGCATCCAGGGCAGAGCCAAGCCCATCCCTAAATCCCAGGCATCAGTCCCAGGGCTGGGGAGCAGAGAGAGAGCCTTCCAGCAAACTGCGATTGTTCACTGCAGTAAATCATCTCCTTTTTAACAGAGCTGCTGTGGGAATAGAGATGGAGACATAAAAGGAAAACCAGGAATGTGTATTTTGCATTTCGCTGCAGTGGGCTCCTGCTAATTGTTCGTGTCCACTGTTGCCTCCTGTTTATGCCCCTGTTTAGTTACACGGCTCCTAAATTAAGTTGGCTCTGACACAAACCCTCCTCCAGCAGCCCTGTGTGGCCTCCTTGGGTGGCTGTGGCCTGGGGGCTGCTTTAGCACACACACCTCTCCAGTTCCCTGCTCTGTTGTTCAGCACTTAATTAGAAACCTGTGCCTGTTCTGAGGACGAAGGCTGTTCAATGGGGAAGCCTCTCGGGAAGGAGCTGTTTAACAGAGCCTTGGATGAGACTGGAATCCAGCCCTTTCTCCCTCCAAGGGGACCTGTTCCTGTTGGTTTGTGGTGTCTAGGAGGGCTCCTGGCACACCAGAGGGAGCAGTGCCCTGCCCACCTGAGCCTGCCCCGTCTTCCCCCTTCTCTGAGACTGATGTTGGGCTTCCCAGCACATGGATCTCAGGACTGTTGATTCACTTGCATGTGGTTGCTACAGCACTGGCCATGCCAGGGCTGTTTCTGAGGTGGGTTATGCAAAGAGGGATCCTTCCAGATCCTTGTCCATCCCTGTCTGTCCTCACTGGCTCTGGATCTTTCTCTGCCCAGTGGTTCTGCATTTGTGCCCTCTTCTAGCCTCTGCATGTGTGGGCTGCAGTTGTGCCCTGACCCTTTTGGGAGCAAGTTAGTTATTAATCCCACCTTTCAGCTGCTGATCTTCTCCTTCTTGAAGTGTTCAGTGCCAGGTTGGACAGGGCTTGGAGCAACCTGGTCTAGTGGAAGGCGTCCCTGCCCATGGCAGGGGATGGAACGAGGTGATCTTTAAAGTCTCTCCCACCCAAATGCATTTAGGATTCTGTGATTCTGTGTTTTCACCTTTTTTTTTCACCTTTTGTTTTCGCCTGACATTCTGCTGCTCCTGTCACTCCCTTCCCTTCCTTGCCTTTAAGCCAGGAAACCACCTTCAGATGTTTCGACTTTTACACCTCCATGGCAAAGAGGCACGATTAAGGGAAGGGCTTTCTGCTTTGTGCTAAGAACCAGAAAAGTGCATAAAAAGTAGAATATAAGAAAAGGAAGCAGCTGTGCCAAACCCCAGAAGGTGTGTGCTCACGGCTCGTGCAACACTGAATGCAGGGCTGGGGTCTGCCGGGAGCCCAGGCTTTGGGTCAGACAGTCACTACGTGCACTGCTTGGTGGTGGGAGATTCCCAAGGGAGTGGGACAGGATTGAGCCATGGTTAAGCATTGGAACATGCTGCCCTGGGAGGTGGTGGAGTCACCATCTCTGAAGAGTTCAACAAACCAGGAGATGTGATGTTTGGTGATAGGGTTTAGTGGGTGTGATGTTGTTCGGTCAAAGGTATGGCTTGATGATCTTGGACATCCCTTCCAACCCTAATGACCCTGTGGTTCCACGATTCATTATGAGGTCTCAACCGTGCCCATGCCAAAACCAGAAGATGGCAATTCTGTGTGAGTGGGTCTGGCAGTTGCACTGAGAAGCCCCACAGGTGCCACTGGGCCACTGGGCGCCCCCAGCGCCAGCTCAGCCACCCCCCAACCTGCACAGAGCCTTTCCTTGGCCTCCCTTTTAAACCAACTGTGCCCATTTTCCCCTGGAAAGGAATGGCCTGAGCAGATCGAAGAGGTGCTACTGAAGAGACTCTTTGAAAACCCTGGGTTTTCGAGGGATCCATTTCTTTCCACTCAATATAAGTGTAAGACCATCTGATAGATCATTCCAGACCCATGGAAAACTATCTGTGGAGCAGTGGGAAGGCTGGTGTGGCACTTTCTTGTTTCTCACATGAAGTTAATGCTGCTCTGATGTGCAGAGCTCCTGACACACTCCAGATTTCCACGGCTCTTCCTTTGCCAGGGGAGCAAATAACCCTTATTGAGACACAATGAGGGTTTAGTAAAGGGCCAGCAAGGTCCTTCATGGGAAAGGTTTGTGCCAAGAGGCAACCCGGGCTGTGTGAGGCAGAGAAAAAGAAATATTTTAGCTGTTCTCTGTGAATCTTGCTACCTTTGGAGTTTGAAAGGCTGGTAACAAGAGCTTCTGCCATTCTTGTAGGATTCCGTCATCCTCAGAGCCACCTCGGATAGAAGGAATGGGAGAAATAAAAGCAATAAATATGGACCAGTATGGTGGGAACAGGTCTGTGTTGCTCCTTGGGAAAGCCAGGCTGTGGATGTACACTCTCCCAAGAGCTGCCACTAAATGCAAGGCTGGGATGCACCCAGGAAATCTCAGAGGAGATCTGTGGGTTGGGGAAGGGGATGCACTGGCAGGAAGGACCCTGGGGCTGGTGGGAGCAGTGGTGGGCAGGGTTGGACACCTCCTTCAGCTTCCCCGGCTCATCCTGCTGGTGAACCAGGGTGGGAGGGCTCTGCACCCACCTGTCTGGCATGGAAGCTCATTGCTGCTGCTGCAGTGATTCCTATTGGAACATTTTTCACTGCCCACGAAGCTGCCATCCTCTAAAAGCAGCTCTCCCAGCCCATGGAGGGGCGTTTGGAACGATCAGTAAGGTTCCTTCCAACCCCAAACCAGTCAAAGATTGTGTGATTCCACAGTACTGCTGGCCAGGAAAAGGGGCAATGCTGCTTTGTACCATTAACCCCATCACAGAGAAAGCCCTTTCCCACATTGGGAAGCCCCTGGTACGGATTTGGAAGCGCCAAGGTCACGTCCCATGGTGTCAGGGTCTGATTCAGCCTCTGAGGCTCGTCACTGTCCTCACTGTTGGCTTCTCCCAGGAGCTGCAGGGCTTTGGGCACAACGTGGTGCAGCCTAAGCCCTGTGGGACTTGGCTCCTGAGCAGCACGAGCCAAGCACAAGTTCCTGCTGATACTGCAGTGGAGAAATGCTGCATTAAAGCAGGAAATATCCAATGTGCATTGCAAATGAAGAGGTTTTTCATTTGTGTTCCAAAGGAGGAAAAATATCGCCAAGCCTGGTTAATAACACAGGAAAGCTCTTGTGGTTATCAGGGATCTTCAGCTCTAATCCCCTCTGATAACAGTAAATTGAAGCAGCTCCTCTGCTGAGGTTTTTCTGTAGCTGGATCATACCCGTATAATAAGAGAAATGGGCACTGCCTCTCCTATTTACCATTTCTTCATTTAAATAAGTTTTTAAACTGCACTTTCCTCCCTTCAGAGACATCTGATTTACTGCATTTTAAACAGAAACCACTACTGCAACAATAGCTCTTTCTATCAAGATTTGTAATCAGGTTGTTTCTGTTGAACTGTTGTTATTCAAGTTATTAATTTGTCATTTTGCACAGAGTATGATCACAGAAAGCGATGAGCAAGAGGGGTCTGTGCACCTGCAGGCAGAGCGGGATGGATTTAATTAGAGCAAAGAAAGCTGCAGGTTTTATTTTGTGTATGTGGCTGTTGGTTTAGTTTTCCCTCAGCCCAGCATTTTAAAAGCTTACACAGCAATCTGCATAAATTACTATGCACATTTTTTATTTAGATTCTTCCTCCTAATTTGATTAATGATAATGACTTTGACAGAGGAGCTGGAGAGGGACTTTTTGCAAGGGCATGTACTGATAGGACAAGGGGGAACGACCTTAGGCTGAAGAAGAGTGGGTTTAGGTGGGATATTGGGAGGAAATTCCTCCCTGGGAGGGTGGGCAGGCCCTGGCACAGGGTGCCCAGAGAAGCTGTGGCTGTCCCATCCCTGGGAGTGTCCAAGGCCAGGTTGGACGGGGCTTGGAGCAACCTGGGCTGGTGGAAGGTGTCCCTGCCCATGGCAGGGGGTGGGACTGGATGGGCTTTAAGGTCCCTCCAACCCAAACCATTCTGTGACTCTGAGCTCACAGCAAATCTCATGTAAGGGAAGAAGATGTATCAGCATTGGTGCTATTTGAGAAAGAGAGAGAGACCAAACTCTGGAAACTGGCCTTTAACGCTGATTTGAAGATAATTTCCTTGCTTTTGGGGCGAGGCAGATGGCAAATGCTGCTGTCCATGGGGGCAGGGAGGTGGACGCCTTCACACTGACCAGGATCTTTGTTTTCCGATTCAGCTTCCCTGCTGCCCTGCCTGGATCAGAGGGGACCTGGGGTGTCTTCTGATGCAAATTCTCTGGCGTGGGTTTAATGTCCCACTCAATAACCTGAGTTTAACCGGGGATTCCGACCTCTTGGAAGAGCCAGCTGCTTCAGACACCTTCACTCTACCTGCTGGCTGATGCCCCAAAGAGAAGTTCTCCATCCATTGCTTCTGCTCACACTTCGAGCCAGCAGCCGTGTCCTGGTTGGGGTTTGCACCAGGAAAATTGTTAGCAGCGGAAATATGAATTAGATGTCGACATTTTCATCCCCATTTCTCTTTCACGTGTTTATTTCCTGTGGAGATGGTGCAGCAGTGGAGCAAATCCCAGAGAGACCACAGGATCACCCTCTGTAGGGGTTTTCAAGGCTCAGCTGGGTAAAGCCATGGCTGAGCTGGCCTAATGTTGGTTCTAGTCTTAATTTGAAGAGGACCTTGGGCCAGAGATCTCAGCAGCCAACATTTCTGTGGTCCCTCTGGTTCTGCGCAAAGTCAACACGTTTCCTCCTCTGCCTGGAAGAACCTCTGCAGGAGTGACTTTGGGTGAAAGGATGAAAAAACTGTGTTCCCACTGTCTCTCTACATGAATTAAAACAGAGTAATTTTTACAGTAAGAAAAGCCCCATTTTTATTGATGCTGCACAGAAACAAGTGATTCTGCATCTAGTTTTAGGAGAGCAGTATAACTGACTTTGACAGCCTGGTCTAATAATAATAAAAAGGCCCAGCTCCTCATAGTGCAGCCTGGTAGCAAATCTGGAGTGTGAATTTAGCCCATAAAAATTCATCTACCATGGCTAAAGCCCTGTAAATTGAGACCTGTATCTTGGTTGTTAAATAAAAAGAAAAACACGGCAGCGTAATGACAGAAACATTGCTCAGCTCTTGCAATTGTATCTTGTTAAAACATCACTTAGGGTAATTTACGGGGTTTCATTAAAACATATATTTAAACAAACTCTCTTTTCCAATCTCTCCCTTTCTCCTCCTCTCCCCTCACCCCCCTGGGGATGTAAAACATTGCACTGAGGCTGCATTTCTTCGAACAGAGAGGATGGACCCATGACCCTGCACAAGAAACCCTTCCACACTCGGGTGTTAACTCCACGCTGCACTGTCACCAGCCACGAGCTCCTCTGACCGCTCAGAAGGTCGAAGGACGTGTGAGATGCTTCTCGTGGTGCCTGGAGATGTTTTTGGGAAGCAGCAGGGGAGATGCTGCCCTGTGCCCAGGGCTCTGCCCCACCTCTCCATCCCCACCATCCATCCATGCTTGTGCCCAGCTGCTCTGCTGCGAGCGCAGGAGAGGATGTTTGCAAGCAGAAAGCCCGAGCAAAAGGAGATCAGTTTGTATTAGAGTGCTTTCAGACATCAGAGAGAGTGTTCCTTGGCTGCACTCAGCTAAGGTCAACTGTGTTAGGCAGGAGAGAAAATGCACCGAGCTCCTTCTCTGCCTCTGACAGCACTGGAGAGGGAGCACATCCACGGATCCCTCCTTTGATCCCTGGCCCAGGAGCCAGGAACACGCAGATCCTGCTCTCCCTGGGCCAGAGGCTCAGGTTGTTGCTGAATATTAAAGGCCTTCAAGGGATTATTCTTCTGTGATTTTGCCCAGCTGCTTTTTGAACCCATCTGAAATGGCCTGTCTGCAGGTTCCTGCAGGGAGAAGTTCCACAGCTCTGGGATGTGTGACAAGGGCCCCGTGTGTGTCCCCTGTTTTGAACCTTCCAATTACTGGTTTCACTTAATGGTCCCAAATTCTTGCATTAGAATAGACCACAAAGAGCCATTTTGTCCCTCCTGTCTTTGTGTCTCATTCCATCTTCCGTGCCTCTCTATTCCAATTTTCTGTTTCCCATCCTGAAAGGTCCTAATCTGTTTGGCTGTTTCTCATTTGGAAGCTGTTTCATACCTTTGATGGCTTTTGCTGCTTTCCCCTGGACTTCTTTCATTTCCACTTTGCTCTTTTCAAAGCAGAAGGACCAGACTGTGCCTGCCTTTCAAGATGCAGGCAAGCCATGAATTTATGCAGTGGCATAAAGCACCAAAATAGATGTTCTCTATTTTGTTCCCTAATAATTCCTACTGTTCCTTTTGCCTTTTTGACCGTTTCTGAGTTTTTCACAGAGCTGCCTGTTACAGCCTCGAGATCCCCACCCTGCATGTGTAGAGCCTAATACTACAAATACAGAATTGCTCATTAGCATCATTTATCCTTATGCACATGCACCATGTGAATTTATACATATTAGGCTTAATCCATCACCTGGTTGCCCGGTTAGCCAGTTTTTTAAGTTTTTCTGCAAGTCTTTGCAGCCAGAGAAACTTGATGTCACTACCAAAAGCAGTTAAGTAGCAAAAGCACCTGGAGTTATAAATCAGGGAAACATAGAATGGTTTGGGTTGGAAGGGACCTTAAAGACCATCTTGTTCCACCCCCTGCCATGGGCAGGGACACCTTCCACTAGCCCAGGTTGCTCATGCAGCAGCAAATCCATAAACACTCCCAAAGCATCCCTGCTCATCACTGCCCGTGGTCCTGCCAGTGAAGTGCTGATGGTCTTTATTCCTGTGTGCAGAATTCCCCGGATTTGGAGTCATGGAAGAATTTCTCCTATGCTGTAAGAAACTGAGAGTATGGAGGAAGCTTTGGGCTGACCGAGGGTTTCCTTCACCACAGATTATTGTTGCCATTTCTATTGCACTTAAACTGAGTCAGCCCCATGCAGTTCATAATTATTTGAATCCCGCTGCATCTGACAGGCTTTGACAGAGCCTGATCCATCTTGTACACCAAAACCTGTTGTTAGAAGCCCTGATTATTTCATAACTTTAAATCTGTTTGTATGCTGACACTGCTTTCCTGTGATGTGCCATCCTGGCAGATGTGAATTTGATAAGAAAACGCATAAATTTACAAGGAGCCTCTCCGGGAGTAATATCTGTGAGTTTGCTGTTAGCTGGCAGCACCCTGCAGCAGGAAATGGGGCACCTTTCCAGAGCTGCACTGCAGCCAGCAAAACCTTCCTGTGTCAGCCCACAAATCAGCCTCAGCAGAGGCTCTCAGAGAACAGGGATGTGGAGGGGCGGAATAACAAAGTTTTCCCACTTCTTCGCTCATTCACATCTACAAAATTAAGGTGCAAGCCCTGCCTCGTCAAGGGAAGCCGAGCCTATCTAGTCATCACAGCTCCCACTGGAGTCAAAACCAGATTCTGGCACCACTAGAGGACTTCTCATCTTCTGCCCTTGTGGTCCTGCTTGGCCCGGGCTGTTCTCCCGAGCCCTGCAGCAGGTGAGGTGAGATGAGTCTCCCTGCACACCCACTGAAGCCACACCTGAGCCCCCTCCTGCAGCACCAGCCCCATGCAAATCTGTTGTCAACATCTCACCACCTTCCTGCGGCGTGAGAAGGTACAACCAGACGTTGTGCTGGCACCAGGAGGACACCCAGTGACCACCCGGCCTGAGAGTGACGCAGAAAGGGGCTGAGCAGGGATAAAGCACTCTGATCCAGCAGGGAGAGCCTGCAGGGTCTCTCATCAGGCACCTACAGCATCTTTAATCTGGCACTGGAGCCTCTAAACCCAGCTCTTACCAGCAGCTGAGTGCAGGCTTTGAACTCCATGCTCTCAGAGGAGGGAAAACAGAGGGAACAGACCATTCCCGCTGCTCCCACTGCAGTTTGCTTCTCCCAGGAACATCCTTGGGTGAGTGGCCGTGCCAGAGGCAGTAAGAGACCTGGCTTGCTCTGGCACCCGCTGAGCAGTGGAGCTGCAGAGCTCCCCAGCAGCTGGAAAGGCTTTGAAAAGCTCAGCCTTACCCAGGGCTGCCTTTTTTCCTCTCCCTTTCTGACAGCAGCAGAGGGGACCTTTGGGCCCTTCAAAGCCTGGGTTTAATCACTTACCTGATCGAAGCGATTGCCTCCCCTGACTTTGATATTTCTTGCCATTAGCCTGCTGACCTCTGGGATTAAGGGATTCATCCTTAAAAGCCAAAGTGGCTTTGTTTATGCTGGGGCTGGGGCTGCTCCTGCTTTTCCCAGCGTGGGATTCATTTCTCAGCACTGGTTACAGGGGTCATGCTCTACCCTGGGAACCAGGAGGGGCTGCAAGAGGCTGCATCTCCACCAGTCTCACTGTCCCTCACGCTGTTTGCAACAGAGATATTTAATTCCACTGCTTTTAGAGTGGGATTAAAGAGAAGGATGTGTCCCCTTCTCTTGCCAGCTTTAGAAATGATTTTTTTTTCACTTGTTTAGCAGGGACTTGTGTGCAATCCTTGCTGTTTCCTAGTTCAGAAACATTGCTCTCTGCAATCCAGGGCTTGTTTTTCCTGCTGCTGTAACACCTGAGGGTCCAGAGCAGTTCCAGAGCCTGCACCCACCCCGTGCTGGGTGCTCTGCAGGTGGGGCCCAACCAGCCTCGGGGTGGGAGGCAAAGCAGAGCAGATGGATGGCTCAGATGGCCCCACAACAGGCCAGCTGGTGGGATGGTTACTGCAAAGCACAGGCTGGCACCACTGCAAACCAGTCCTGCCAGGGGAACTTACTGGAGGGCTGAGCAGGAGTGAGACCTTCTGCTCCTCACCTACTCGTGGTAGCCCCCCTGGAGCTCCTTTTCCCTTCTGTGACTCCAGCCTGCCTGTGGCCAAGGGGTTTTCTCTTTGGGAGAAAACCATCTGATTTATTGTTTGGCCTCTAATGCTTCAGAAGACCTCGGGCTTGTAGGCAATAGTCTTGTCTGGGCACAAATGTGGACCAGAGCAACTCCATCTTTAGTGCACTTGGTAACCTGGGGTGGTACCTCACCTGTGTCTGTACCCAAAAAGAGTATTTGAACACCCCTGGGCTCCTCTGATGTGAAACCATTGCTGCAAGGACTCAGAGCCCGGGTTCTAAAGCCAACACTGACTCCTGTTTCTGGGGATAAGTCCATTTCCTCTGCCCAGTTCCCACCTGTGCTAAGAGCTGAATTACTATGCTGAATGGGATCAGTGCCTCGCCGTCCTGCCCAAGGGACCGTCCCCTCCTGGAGCTGAGGGAGCCCCCAGGCTGGTCTCTGCCCCTCACTGCTCTCAGGGTTGGAGTGCCAGAGGGGATGGGGAGGTGCAGTGAGCAGCTCTGAGACAGGCATGCCAGTCTGGCCTGATTTTCTGTCTTGAGCTCCTCCAAACTATGAATTTTCTGAGCATTTGTTCCTCCCAGCAGGAGCTATTGTTTCTGACATATTTATCCAGCTCAGTGCTACCTTGAGATATCACTTTTGACAGATAACCTTCTTAAATTAAACATACAAATGCGGCCTACTGAGAGGGAAGATGTGAGCACTAATGGTTCTGAGAATGATGGAGAAACCTGCCCATTAACTCCTCCTGAGCTGCTAAATGTGCTCCTGTATCAGGAAAAGAAGCAGCAGGATCAAATGGGGAGAGAGATCACAGGTTTGAGATTTAAGATTAAATGCTCTTCAAATTGAGAGGTGCGAGAGGTCAGGGGACAGAATCCAGGTCTCTGCTGTGTGAAAACTGAGGTCAAATTACAGAGAAAGAGGGTTGGAATCCAAGGCAGGAATTATCAGCAGGAGGTTCAGGAGCTCCAGGACCCAGAGGATTCCCCAACATCTTTCCTTGTGCTTTCCCAGCCCTTTGCCCAGGGCAGCTCTGGGTCCTGCAGCTCTGGCAGGTACCAGCTGCTCTGCTTGGGCACAGGGCACAGCCCAAATTGAGCTCAGGGAGGAAAAAAAGGAGGCCCTCAGGGTTCCTGCCAGGAGACTGGCCTTGAGTCATGTCATTTGCTTGGAATTTTTTCCCAGAACCAAACCCAGCAGCCTGAGCTGTGTGGGGAATCCTTCCAGAGGATAACACAGCTGCCAGGGATGGAGCAGCATGGACCTGCTGCTGGATCATCCCAAAGAGAAGGGCTGCAAGGGAGTGCCTGGTTTTTCTCTTTGAGCTTTGAGAGCCTCCAGCAGTGCTGAGCTCAGCTGTGACAGAGGAGTTCTAGGATGTTTCCAAGCTCCTCTCTCCCTGGAGAGAGGCATGTGGATCCCTGGGATGATGATGCTGCTGCCCTAGGGAGGGTGGGAATGTCCGAGTTCAACCCACCTCTGAGGGGTCACCCAGACCTCGGCAGTGCCACCCCTCCAAAAACCCAAGCCAGGAGGCACCACGGGGGCTGATGTTTCCTAAATGAGAAATGATATTTATCAAAGGCTGAACAAAGTCCTTCACAGAATCACAGAATGTTTGAGGTTTGAAAAGATCTCCAAGACAATCGGGTCCAACCTTTGGTCAGACACCACCTTCTCATCTAGCCCATGGCACTGAGTGCCACATTGAGCCATTTCTTGAACACCTTCAGGGCTGGTGACTCCAGCACCTCCCTGGGCAGCCAGTGCCAGTGTCTGACCGTGCTTTCAGTGAAGCAATTCTCCCTTCTTTCGAGTTTATAAGGCATATTTACTTTATACCATTTATTTTGAAATTTACTTGCCAGTTATATCCTAAGAGGGAGCCAGTTCACACAGTCTCCACCAAACTGCTGCCACCCATTCCCCTGCCCCTCCTCGCCACCCCTCTCACAAGAAGCAGGATTTCAATTCCATCTTTTTCTCCTGACTTCTCTCTGTCTCCAAGCCCCAACTATTTTTCTCCTTCTCAGCCTATTTTTCTTCCCTCATCGATGAAAACACTCTGACTGATTCCCCACCTCCCTCCCCCAGATGAAATGCCCAGTTCCCTGACACACTGAAATTGCTAATAGTTCTTGCTTCTTCTTTTCCTAAATGGAGTAGTTTTGAAGAATTACTGAGCTCAGCACTCCATCAGCTGCTTGCCTGAGCTGGGCGAACACACAGGCAGGAGCTGGGCAGCACTATCAGCTGTAATTCCAAGCCTCCATGTGTCTATAATTAAGCTGGAGGTTTATGATTCAGTGTCTGGGCTTTGTTTTTCCTCGGTGAACTGCGAGGAGCTCTCTGAAGGAAGTGTTTTTGCTGGTTGCTCAATTGCAGTTATATATATTCCTCCCCAATTCTCTCCCCACAGAATGTCAAGAGCACTCTTTTGAAAAATGGATAATCCATACGGTGAATTTTACAGCCAGGTCCCATTTTTAAAAGTCAGAGAGAAAACCCCAAGCAGCAGGAAGGTAGAAAATGAACCGAAAAAGGAGAGGCAAGAGAATGGAGGAAGGAAGGAGGGAGGGGGAAGAAAAGGCCGGGGAGTGTTGCCTCATAGCAAGGAGGGGCAGGAGGGGAAGGGCTGTTTCGGAAGGCTGGAGAAAGCTGGTTGTGTCCAAATCCCATTCCACCTCTGAAATGCATTTTGCACAGCTCCCCATGGGCCTCCTCCAGCAGGTTGTCCCCTTTCCCAGGCTGGGATCTCCCCCAGCAGGACAACCTCCCCTCTGCACAGCTCCTGGCCACGGGAGTTCAAGCTTTTCCCATTTCTGTTGCATTCTGTACCAATTTTTCTGCATCTCATCGGGGCTTTCCTGTTCTTGGAACAGAATGTGGCCACTTTTCATGCAATTTTTCAGAGTGACAGAGGCAGTTTCTGCAGTGCCAAGATACACTCAGGTCTCTCTCTGCCCCCTCCAGCTCCTTATCTCCATCCAAATCCCTACCAAGGGGCCGCTGCCATATGGTTTTATTGTGCTGTTCCATACCATGCTCTGGCTTAAGAATCACTTCAGAGGAAAAGGAGTAAATAACAGCAAATATTCAAGAATGCCTCGAAACGGCAATGGCAATTTCAGCCAGGAAAAGGCAGGGAAGATTGAAAAAAAAAGAAGAATAAATTGAAAAATGTAATCTGGGAATTTCCCAGATGAGACACTTTGGAAACAGCAGCAGGTTTCATTAGCAGGCTTTCATAGCAAAGCCTCGTGTGACTACAGAGTTGTTTTGTTTAATTTCTCGAGAGTTTTTAAATTTAAGAATTGGATTAACTGGAGGGAAAGGTGCTAAAGAAGTAAAGGGACTCCAAGAAATACACTGGATTAAACTGGGAGATTCTTTCTCTAACCCTGAGGGAGAGGTTAGTTGGGTGGGAAGTGGTGCTGGAGGGGTCTCCATTTCCCAATTAATTCATCAAAGAAACAGTCTGGTGTTTTTCCCTAGTCCGAAGTGCAGATGGGAGAGTGGAGAAGACCCTCTGTTTTGCTGGAAGAATATCAGGAATTCAGAAAATGGGGAACCCAGCAGTGCTGCAGGGCAAGGTGTGAGCACAGTGCTGTGTCCCCACACCAGGGCAGCAGGTCCCCAGCCCCTGCAGACAGGTGGAACAGCACAAGGGATGGAAAAGCACCTTTCACATGTCACAGAATAATAGAATCACGGAGTCATTAAGGCTGGAAAAAACCTCCAAGCTGATCGAGTCCAACCCTTGACCAAACATCACCTTGTCAATTAAATCATATCATGAAGTGCCAGGTCCACTTGTTTTTTGAGCCCTTGCAGGGCTGGTGACTCCACCCCTGCCCTGGGCAGCTGTGCCAGTGCTTAATCACCCTTCCAGTGAAGAAAATGTCTCCTGATAGCCAGCCTGAACCTCCCCTGGTTCAGCTTGAGGCCGTTTGCCCTTGTTATTAGTCTCTTCCTGGGACAGGGAAACTGAGCCTCTACACGTTGGGGTTTGGATACCTAAACCATGCCCAGGAGAAGACACCCTTTGTAGCTCTGCCTGCTCATACAGCTATTTTTCCATGCCTTAAAAAACCGGGTTTCAGGCTCTTAGTAAAACCTTACAAACCAAATTCCACGTGTTTCTAATTTTCCGTGCTCAATAACAGCAGTTCCCGTATTTACAGAAGCTGGGAAGAGGAGCCAGAATCCACAAGTGATGCTTCAGAACAGGCAAACAAAAGAGTGAGGGGGGGTGGAGGGAAACAATTTTTGTGATTCCTCCTCCGCAACTGGTTGTGAGAGTTGCATGTTAATAGGGAGGAGCAGTGCTGGATGGAAGGAGACCCAGATGAGACGCGATAGACTTTGGGAGAGGGAAGGAGATAGTCCCAGCAGCGTGGCAGCAGGAATTAAAAATCCTCCTGGGAAATTTAGGGCACTCCTCAGTCACCACTGTGCACCGGGAAACAAGGAGCTCTCCTAAAGCTGAGAGCTGTTGACACTAATTGGGCACCTTGTCAGCAAGCTAGAAAGGCTGGCAGAGGAGTGTTCAGCAAACCCCTGGAGTGGCCTGGGAATTGTTAAAATGCTGGAGCTAATGGGACTCTGGCAGGATTGAAAGGGAAGGGCTGGGATGTGGAGTCTGTGAGCTCAGCAAAGGGGCTGGGAGGAGAAGCAGGAATTGTGTTGGGTGTCCTTCCAACAGGCACCAGTGACTCCACATCCTGCTCCCAGGGGGACAAGGAGATGGAATGCTGATGTTTTCTCCAGGTGATTCCTTTTTAGCGACGCTGGGGGGGTTGAAATTCAGGTAAGAAGCGAACACATGATCCCAGAGACTGTGCCTTGCGCTGCCCCAGCTCCCAGCTCCAAAATCACACCACTGCAACCACACAGCGCCAAGAAATGTGGGAAGTGGGCACACAGAGGAGCTGCCTCTGCCCTCCCCGTGCCCTGCTGCCCATGCCAACCCCTCTGAACACACTGTGTCCCCCCTCAACCATAAAGGACCCTGCGTTTTGGCTGCACACCTGAGCCTGGGCAAGGCAGGTAACACTGGAAAACAAACAGTCCTTTGTTGTTTGTCTTCGTATTTTGAGCTGGAAAAACTGAGGAACAAAATGAATGTATGGGATGTGGCAACACTTCATGCCCACCCGTGTCAGGGGGCAGATCATGCTGGGAAACCCAGGGGGTACCTCCTGTGTCCTTTGGCTTCCCATCACAGGCTTAGACTGGATATTAGGGAAAAATTCTTCACTGAAAGGGTGGTCAGGCATTGGAACAGGCTGCCCAGGGAAGAGGAGGAATCACTGTCCCTGGAGGTGTCCAAAAAATACATGGATGTGGCACCTGGGGACATGTTTTAGTGGTGGAGCCAGCAGTGTGAGGTTAATGGTTGGGACTGGTGATCTCAGAGGGCTTTCCCAGCCTTCAGGATTCTGCATTTTCCAAGGGCTGGAGGCACAGGACTTGTAATAAAGACCTCTTGTCATATGTCCTGTCATACTGACACGGACCGGACTGATTTTCCAGTGACTCCAGTCACCCAGCAGTCAGGCCATGGGATATTTTCAAACATTTCCACAGAAATCCACATTCGGACAGAAAAAAATGTGTCTTGGCTGCCCCATCCCTGGAAGTGTCCAGGGCCAGGTTGGATGGGGCTTGGAGCAACGGGGACTGGTGGAAGGTGTCCCTTGGCACNCCCCCCCATTTCTTCTGCTCCAGCAATTCCAGCATGCCCTGTAAGAAGCACTGTCTTGGTGGAGAGCCCACCCCAAAAGGCAACCATATGGACTCCCACAAGCGAAGAGCTGGCCTGAAACTTTGCCATTGCCAAAGATCTGTCTCTCCAGATGCTTCTCAGGAAGGAACTTTCTTAACAGAAGAAGAAAGTTAACCCCCAAATCTGAAGCTGGGTTTGACCCACCCCTGTGGTGACAGTGGCAGTGCCGGGGCAGCCGACCCTGCACACATCACCGGGCATCCTGGTAAATAAATCCATGGGAAATCTGCTCCTTTCCCACCAGCTCTGCAGCCCNGGTGGTCAGGCATTGGAACAGGCTGCCCAGGGAAGAGGAGGAATCACTGTCCCTGGAGGTGTCCAAAAAATACATGGATGTGGCACCTGGGGACATGTTTTAGTGGTGGAGCCAGCAGTGTGAGGTTAATGGTTGGGACTGGTGATCTCAGAGGGCTTTCCCAGCCTTCAGGATTCTGCATTTTCCAAGGGCTGGAGGCACAGGACTTGTAATAAAGACCTCTTGTCATATGTCCTGTCATACTGACACGGACCGGACTGATTTTCCAGTGACTCCAGTCACCCAGCAGTCAGGCCATGGGATATTTTCAAACATTTCCACAGAAATCCACATTCGGACAGAAAAAAATGTGTCTTGGCTGCCCCATCCCTGGAAGTGTCCAGGGCCAGGTTGGATGGGGCTTGGAGCAACGGGGACTGGTGGAAGGTGTCCCTTGGCACCCATGGAAGGGGGTTGGAATGAGATGGTCTTTAAAGTCCCTTCCAACCCAAACCATTCTGGAATTATGTGGTTTATGTCTTCTTGTGATCCTCCAAAGAGGCCTCTGCAGAGCCACCAGCCATGAGGTGAATGCTGCCCTGAGCCAGACCATCTGCCAAGGAGAAGGAATTCTTCCTGCAGCCAAGGATGCCCAGAGGCACCCAGGGCAGCCAGTGAAGCCTCATGTTGATGGGAAGACTCTGCTCAGACAGGGATGGCCCCTGAGGGAAGGGCACACCTTTATTTTTACACAGGTTTCTTTGTGAGCCTTTGTAGGACATAAAACAGCCTTTTCTTTGCTAGGAAAAATTCCAAACAAAAACTCTTCTTT
>VWZF01000193.1:0-175337 GCA_013396755.1 Sclerurus mexicanus | reverse complement strand
TCCTGTCAGGGAGTTGCAGAGCCAGAAGGTCCCCCCTGAGCCTCCTTTTCTCCAGGCTGAGCCCCCCCCCAGCTCCCTCAGCTCCTCCTTCTGCTCCAGCCCCTTCCCCAGCTCCATCCCCTTCCCTGGACACGCTCCAGCCCCTCAGTGTCTTTCCTGTAGGAATTCAGAGAACATCTTGTGCCCACAGCCCAGGTGGGTGTCCTGGACTCTGGAGGCAGAGGGGGTGACATGAGAGTTACTGGGTGGGCAGAAAGGACTTGGGGTGGAGCTGCTGACACTGGAATGCTCATTCTGCAAAGCAACTGGGAGCCTGAAATGATCCTAAATCTCATTCTGTCACCCACAGGGTATGCAGCCATTTTTTCCATGCCCTTTGGATAAACAGAGGTTTTCTCTGGAACCTCCAGGAATTTTAATTTTTCACCCATCCTAATAACCATAAACCAGAGACAGGCGAGTAATAAAATGTCAAAATCCCTGTGTTTTAAAATCTGAGAGGACTCTCAAATGTCACTGAAATGTGGAATGGAAGAAGGAGATGGGTGAGCTGAGCTGTTGCTAGGCTGAAGCCTGGGGTGGTGGCTGGGCTGTCATCTTCCCCCAGCCCTTCTTTTCTGGCCAGGCTTCTTGGGACCCTCTGGAAATGGTGATGGGGGAAGTGGATGAGGAGCTTGGGTGCTAAAGGAGCAGTTCCCTGGCTTGGGAGAGGTGGGATGAAGTGAGGCTGCATTTCCTCTGCTGCATCAATCCCAGTTTAATCCAGCCTCCGTGGATTAGACTCCCGGTCTGTGATGGGCACTGGGGCTGTGTGAGCATCTTGTCCCCTTCTCCACGGGCTTCCTCAGGAGCTTCATGTACTGTTTTGGCCCAGGCGAATTGGGCTGCCCTAAATATCCTGATCTTTGAGGGTTTTAATGCAGAGTGTCAGTCAAGAGCTGCACAGAACAGTCAAGTTAACACAGAAGGTCCTGGACTTCTCTCCATCCCCTTCTCCCATCAAAATCTTATCTAAAAATGCCCATCACACAGATAACTGGAGCAGAAATGGGAAAGGGTTTTTTCTTCTGGTATAAAAAAATCTTCATATTTCAAAAAAGAAAAAAAAAAGTACCCCCATGTCAAATTAAGATGAAAAGTCAGGATTTCTGTCTTCTTTTCATTCCTCATTTTTTGGCCATAAATGCTATTTTTTGCAAACCATGCTATTTTTGCACAGCAAAGTACAGTTATGGGCTGTCATATCCCCCATATTCACAAATTCCAGATCAACATGACATTTGACTTCCCTTCTTTCTTTACCCATCGGTTAGGCCAAGATTAATCATGTTTGGAAACGAAAGCCTTTCTCAACTCAGAGTCAAAAAAAGCCTGAAAATCCAAGTGGGACATGTTGATAATGCCTGAAGTTTCCTCCAAAATTATTCTTCCTGGGTTTTCTGAGCCTCATAGCACCCAATGCTCCTTTATGATTGTTTGTTTGATCTGCAGCTGTAATCTGTGAAAAGCTCATGACAGGTTCTAGTGACACTGACAGGGTACCCTTGTGACCTCACTGCATCCACACTTTGGAGAAGGCCCCATCCCCTCTCTTGGTGAAAAGGCTGATTTTGGAGCACAGGCATTAGGGAACCATTTTAAATTAGTTCAATATCACACACTTGGTACAGGAGTTTTCAAACTCCAGCTCTCTTGCCAGGATAAGGGCACCCAGATGAGCAGGAGACTGGCTGGGTGCATCCTTTACTCTTTAAGCTCAAAAACTTCTTGGAGCTCTCCTAGAAACCTGAGAGGATGACACAAAGTCTCTAAATGGCATGAACCTGTGCCAGAAAAGGGTCAGGTGGGGTCTCAGGAGAAGGTTCTTCCCCAAGAGGGTGGTGGGCACTGACCAGGCTCCCCAGGGCAGTGGGCACAGCCCCAAGGCTGCCAGAGCTCCAGGAGGGTTTGGATGATGCTCTGGGACACAGGGTGGGATTGCTGGGGTGTCTGTGCAGAGCCAGGAGCTGGACTGATGATCCCTGGGGGTCCTTTCCAGCTCAGGATTTTCTATGATTCTGTGTTTCCCTGCTCACCCCTCCATGCTGAGGGCTGGGGGAGGCTCCTGTTCCCAGTGGAGAAGGGGGAGCAGAACACAGAGCCCTGCAGGGCTTGTACCCTGCTGCCACACAGGGGATGCAGCAGCTCTGTCCCTGCACATCCTCCAGCCCTGAGGTACCCACTGCTCAGTAGGCTGGATACAGACCTGGTGCCGAGATGGCAGAGAGAGACAAGACCTGGAGTCTGCCCTGACCCCCTTCACAGTCCTGCCCTTGCAAGGACCAGCCAGGACCGGGGTCCCTGAATGTCACCAGTGGCAGGCAGGCTTTGGTTAATGACTTTAGTGACAATGCTGAGGTGAAACCAGAGCGAGGCAAAGCTCTTCTGTAGAGAAATAAAACCAAATAAACCTGTCAGAAGGACAGAGCTGTTGTGCACAAAGCCCTCTGGTTTTACTGCTCAGGGAAGCCCTCTTCTATAAATACCCAATAAATGAGTTAGAGGCTAAATAAAACATCCCATATACTGCAGAGTTGAGACCAACAATGCTAAATGAGCAAACATTTCCAAAGGAATAACTCTGCTTGGTGTCAATTTATGTTAATGTTTTACATGATTGAGTCTATTAGAGCAAAGAGCCAATAATAAGAATGCAGATACCCCATGAACTAAATGAATTAGAGGCTAACAGGGCTCTGTCTCTCCTGCTTCTGCCACTGCTGAGCTCCTTGGGATGCAGCCAGCACCACATGGAAGGTCCCCTGTGGTCACCAGGGGTGTTGGTGGTTTGGGGTCAAGGCTCAGCACCCAGAGCTGGCGGGTGCTCAGTATGTCCTGTTGTAGGTGTCTCTGCAATTTGTGTTTCCAGAGGGTGGGGAGAACGGGCAGATGGGGACACAGGGCTGGCTGGCCCTGGAGGAAGCTTGGGACAGCATGGAGAAGCAGGAGGAGTTCCACCTGTGGGACAATGCGAAGTGCTCAGATATCAACCTCTGGCCAAGAAGTGAGGAGTGGCTGCACAACTGGACAGAGGGACAAGCCAGCCTGGCTGGGGTCCCGATCCTGTGCTGTGCGCAGGTGGCAGAGACAGCCAGGAACAAAACTGGTGGCTCTGAAGGACCTGCTGCAGAAGGCTCCAGGGGACCTGGGTGGGCTCCAAAGACACGGACTCTTCTCATCCACATGGTTTGGGCTGCACCAATGTAGGGTCATCTCTCTGATAAACTGGAAGCCCTCAGTGGGAAATAGGTGCTGGGAGACTGCAAAAGACCCTCTAGTGCTGGGATACAGCTGTCTGCTTTCCCTGCTGTCAGTGCCTGCACAGTCAGGGTATCTCTGAGCCACCCCAGACACAGAGTCCCAGCTGTCCCATTTTCAAAGAGAGTACATTTAGAATATATATTATGAAGAAATTCCTCCCTGTGAGGCTGGGCAGGCCCTGGCACAGGGTGTCCAGAGAAGCTGTGGCTGCCCCATCCCTGGAAGTGTCCAAGGCCAGGTTGGACGGGGCTTGGAGCAACCTGGGCTAGTGGAGGGTGTCCCTGCCCATGGCAGGGCGTGGGACCAGATGAGCTTTAAGGTCCCTCCAAGCCAAACCGTTCTGTGATTCTGTGATATGATTTTAGGGCTGTGAAGCAGAGGCTCTGTGAGTGGTGGTGCAGCAGCATCACCCACCCCCAAACCTCTCCCTCACTCCGGCTTCATCCCCAGCTGCATCTCTGGGGCACCGGTCAAGGTCCCACCAGCCTGTGGGGCCAGAGCTTCAAGGTCCCTCCAAACACCATCTAACCAGTGACAAGAGCTTCACAGCAACACGTATTCTCCCACCAGCTGTGATCAGAGTCTGGCTCCTGTGAAGTACAAGCTTGCCTAGGTGACATTCCTGTGACAGTGTTCCTGTGATTGCAGGCAGATGGGCCACTGCAGGAACTGCACTTACTCAGTCCACAGACGTCCTCATGCCACTTTTCAACTTAGCAATGCACATAAACATATTTTACATGTAAACTGGGCAATTAAGAAGGCAAATGTTTAAAAATACGAGGATTTATTGGCATAAAATTTGCCATCTATCAACACTGCATAAATAGTTTTACATAAAAAGCCATCTGGAAACAGGTTGTTTATCATATTTATTCAGTTACAACTTGCTGGTTTCGAGTCTGTGCCTCGCTCATTAACTGTCAAGACAGTTTGACGTTGCTGATGCGAGGTGGATGTGTTTGGAATTCTGCACCATGCAGGAATATTAACTTGGGCTTTAAGGGAGCTGCACTCTTTCAGACAGCTCGGACATGCTCTGCACTGGAATTCCTCTGGGAGAGGAAAGCTGGCTGTGAAACCGCTCCTTGGACTGGGCCTGGCTGGAAAACTTGTGGTCAGGTCTGGGAATGTATTTCACAGAGTCACAGAATATTCTGAGTCGGGAGGGACCCATAAGAATCATCGAGTCCAACTCATTTGACCCTCCCAGTTGCAGGAGAAGGGTCTGGGTGTGGGAATGAGGGTGGGAATAATTGTAAGCAGAGCATCACTGTCAGAGGAACACACACCCAAACATGGGATGGAGCATCTTTTTATGTCAAGAACATACATTGCTGATTTTTCAGGCAGCATGGAAGAAGAACATGTTGCATTCCCTTAAGAGGTGCTGGAGGTGTCCTCCTGGACTGTCTGCTCCATGGGAAAAGCCATGGCTGCAAACAGCCCCTCTGCCTGCCTCAGCCAGCACTTTGGGAGTCACAGTACTGAGCCAAGAGCCACTGGCTTTTCCTGACATCTGCCGTCTCCCTTGGCTTCAGTAATTAGATCCCCCGTTTTTAAATGTCAGATCTCATGAGGTGATGCCATTGTATTTAGCACCGTGCCCTTCTCCAGATTCCAAAACACTTGGCAGAATTACTATAAATAACCCGCCAACAAGAGCCAAATAGGTGGTTACAGCGCAGGGGAGAGGAAGGTGATGCATCTCAGCGTGGCTTGGCAATGAGGGGAGAGCCTCCAAACTGCTCTCTGCTGCAGGGGGGCCACTGGCCCTTCACACAGCAGGGCCGGGGGGCAGAAGGCTACTGAGAGCACAGCAGGCAGTGACATCTTCTCTGAGGTCCAGGCAGGTCCTCAGTGGTGCTGCTCAGTGCTCATGTCCTTGGCCAAGACCTTCAGTCTCTCCTAGCCCAGATTCCTCAGTGAAATGGGGCAATACTGGTCCTCTCTGCCAAGGGACCAGTTTGATTCAGCTGTTGGTTTCCAGCTCCAGCCTGGAACCAGTGGAACTTCATCCTGGGCAGTTGCTTGGTGCCCATCTGCACTGACTGGGACACCAACCCAGTTGCTCTTGTCCCACCACAGGTATCACTTTCTAAACTGGGGAGACACAAATCCTGCACAGCAGAGGCCACTTCTAACCCCTCAAAATTCACATCCCCCAAATTATTTGGACCTCGGGGTGCTGCCAGCTGCCAGCATTTGTCTGGGCCACAATGCCCTTGGGTCCCCTGGCTTGTCACAGAGAGCACCACGCAGATGTGACGAGCCTGTGCACCAGCTGCAGGTCATTTCCAAGAGCTTCCTGGGCCATCAGTGACCTGCAGACCACAGCTGGGGAACCAAGGGCATGAACAGACATGGACAGCACTTTGTGAGAGAGGAGAAAAAGTCACATAGAGAGATGCCCCATCCCATGCTCGGGTTGTGTGTTGCCCTGGCAGTGAAGCTCTGAGAACTTTGGAGAGCCCAGAAGCACTGACTTGAGTTTTGGTGCTTGCAGGAAGGTGTCAGCAATGGGACATGGGCTTTCAGCAGGCAGAGATGCAGCATTTAAAGCTGGGCAAGTGCATTTATCACTTTCTCTCAATTCCATGAGAGATGCTGGGACCAGCAGCTGGTTTGGCAGGTGCCCACCTCCTCCCAGCACTTCTGTCTCAAGCTGGAATTGAGTGAGGCTCCTACCTTTGCAAAGGGATTTGAGGCATGAACCACAGAATAAGAGAGGTTCCGTGGGTCCCTATTCCCTGCATCCCTCAGGAAGAGCTTCAGGATGCTGCTGGGTTGTTTTGATTCAGCCCCTTAGTGAGACACAATAACTTCCGTCAGCTCAACAGCAGCATGTACCAGCCTGAGGATGGCTCAGCAATAGGTCAGGATGTACTGAAGATCCGTCCTTGATGTTCTTTCTTTGAAGGGAGGTCAAGATGAACTGTCAGTGTGGGCTCAGAGATATTCCAAGGATAGATGCTATTTACGTGTGGCCAGGAAAGAACAGCTTCTCTTCAATCAGCAGAGCAGATCACACCAGAGTGCCCCCACATTGTTACACATCTGAGCCCTTTGGGATGAGGAGGGATGAGGGACTGACACCACCTGCCCAGTGACAACTGCCCTGGCTCTGCTTGATGCTGCTCCCAGCGAGGATGAAACCCCAGCAAGAGTCTGCAAGGGGCCCTGGGTGGGACAGACCATTCCCAGCCACCTCCATGTCGGGCTGTGCTCGTGCAGTAATTAGCTGTAACATCCTTTTAACGCTAATTAGCAATAACATCCTTGCTCAGCTCATCCAGGCTCTTGAGCAATCAGTCCCAGAGCAGACCCCAGGTAAAGGAGATGGCTTTATCTATTAAGCTGCTCCTGTTGTTATTAATCAGGTAACAACTTGATGGCTGTCACTGCATCCCACAGCAGCAGCTGGGCTGGAGTACAGATCTCTCTTTCCGTGGCACAGCCCAGCCCCTGGAGAAGAGGGATTTTTGTTCATCAGCAGCAGGAGGAGACACGACACTGCTGTACCAACAAGGGCTCCTGGTGCCCAATTTTTTGCCTGGGTTAAAACAAGACAGCAGCCTCAGGTTGGTGGCCTCTAAAACAAGGGGTGCAGCTCCCAGGTTGTAGAGAAGGCTGGAAAAAGGCTGAAGGGCTTTGGATATTTTCCTCAGTGCCTGGAGTGGAAACTCTTCTTGTTTCAGAGCAGAAGAAACTTCTGACAATTAAGAAGCAATTAAATCATCCCCCACCATGAGCATCTGAGGCCACAGCAGGAGCAGCACTGCTGTTACCAGTCTGAGAATATAAAACATGCTGGTCTAAGGACATAAACTTGTCCATAAAGCATCTTTGCTGCAGGTTTCCTTAAATACCTTCACTGGGCGAAAAATCATTAATGTCCTTAGTTCACTTCCACGTAGAGAAGCAGAGGAGCAGTGAGAATTAACTGTGGGGTTTTAGCATCCACATCAGCTCTCCTGGAAGTGCCTGATCTCCTGTGCAGTGCCAGAAAATGGAGTAAATGAACTGTATCAGTGGCTAGATCTCAACAATTAAGTAGTTTGAGATCCTCAAAAAAAAGAGGAGCATATAATAGGAGCATTAATTACTGGCAGTGTGAGCCTTCCCTTCACATACCTTGTGCTGCAGAGCAAACCTGCCCAGTCCTCCACATCTCCTCTCCCCAGGGCTACCTTTTGTTTTCTTCCTTATGTGTGTTCAGCAGCACAGAAAACAGCCCATGGCATCAGCACGGAGCCAGCAGAGGGCTTGGCAGGTCACCTCTGCTACAGCACATCCCTCAGACCTGGGTCAAGCAACAAACCCTTGTCTCCCCCAGGGCACCGGCATGTGGAGAAGCTGCATAATTCCCTAATGTGACACGAAACCAGCAAATCTACCTTCTCTTCCCAAGCTTCTGTGGCTAATAAGGGGCGAGGAGGCAAAAGCACAGGTATTAATGCAGCAGCCTGACACACACGCTGCCGACAGCAATGGAACAGGAGAAATTGCCAAGGGAGCAGAATAATAACCAAGGCAGGAGATAACAATAAAAGCCTGAGAGCATTCCCACAGCTCTGCGTAATGGGTTTGTCACTGGCTCCTTCCTCCCTGCTATCTCAGGAGGATGTGCTGGACAAAGCAAGGAGGGATATCTGTGGCTCTCTGGCCACCAGCACCGGTGATATGTAAAGCACAGCCTGGAATGGGGATAGCAGGATAGCAGAGCAAAGCATTCTGTGGTTCTGTGGCACCAGGCAGGTCAGCACCACCACGGATCTTGGCCCAGAACTCAGTGCCAACAAGAGTCACTGCAGATGCAGAAGATCTATGAAACGTCTGGTTTTTCCTGTGTCTTTAGGCACCATTACTCCAGCTTCCCACGGTGACAGGCTCTGGAAGAGGTGCTGTCTCTGCAGCACGTCCTGGGCTGTAAGCGCAGCACATCTCAGGGAAGAGCAGATCCTAATAGACGTATTTTGGGCAGAGGTTTTGAGAGCTTCATCTTAGCAAATGCCCCAACCCCAAGGTCCTTAACAGGATTGATGCTCCCAATTAACCTTTTCCCTTGGTTATAGCAGCAGGCTGCAGGACACAACAGGAGCTCCATGTATAGACCAGGGAGAGCCAGACCCCACAGCACTTTAACCTGTCAGAGCAAATTTAGAATTCAATACCAGGATTAATGGCATACATCACATTTAAAGTCCTTATTATATGTGGCCAGGCAGATTAGCAGATGAATATAAAATTAGTGCCATAGAAGCAGGCACAAATTATTCAGAGACTGTCCTTCCCTGCAACAAGTTTTTGGGTGGCTCAGGGTAGGAATATGGAGCATCCATAAATCTGTACTCAGCCCACATCCTGCACAAAGCAACCAAATCCTACAGGGCTGCACAGGAATCAGGGCTATCGGTGCTTAGAATCGAGAGAGTTTTGTGTTGTCCAGGCACTGCAGAGAACCCCGTGAAATCCAGACCTCCCAAGAGCACATCCCAGGGAGGCAATTCCCACATCTCACCTGGAAGGATAGGCAGCAGTAAGGGGAGCCTGTGCCTTTTCTGGGCTCCTCAGAACTAGTGGTCAGATGATGAGTTTGATGATGTGGATCCTCAGGGTGTCGAGGGGACCCTCAGCCCCAGCTCTGGGTGATGTACAGGCAAATGCCCCAACCCCAAGGTCCTTAACAGGATTGATGCTCCCAATTAACCTTTTCCCTTGGTTATAGCAGCAGACACACAATATAGTGCTTTTATTGTCCTCAGCTTACTATGAGCAAAAAAGAAACTTTCCAAATATTACGTATGACATTTGAATATGTCACATTCCTGCCACCAGGGTGGCAGGGACAGGGACCAGCCCTCTGCACCTTGTTCCCAGGAAACAGCAGCTGGAAAGCTCCGGCACAGCTACAGCATCCATCCATCCATCCATCCATCCATCCATCCATCCATCCATCCATCCATCCATCCATCCATCCATCCATCCATCCATCCATCCACCCATCCGTCTGTGAGTGCATTGCAGGGGTGAGCTGTGAGATTGCTCAGCAGAGCTGGCAGTGTACATGGTGACAGGCTTGTAAACCTCTCTCCTCGCTCCAGCAAACCTTTATTTTTGTTCCAGTCACTAGAGAGGATAAAGGAGGTTTGGTTAAGGTAGAGCAAAGAGCAGCAAACAGCAGACACTCCATCAGTAACACATTGCTGCTGTGTGTCTGCCTAATGATGCCTTGTGGATAATCAGGGAGAGGCTGGAAGAAACCAGGCAAGCATAAAGCGATCTTTCTTCCCCAGACCTGCCTCACATCTGGCAGTGGGCAAAGGAGGAGCTGCCAGAGGTTTGACAGGCACTGATGGTTTCCCTGCTCCTCATGACTCCCAGGGCTGGTTTATGCCTGTGATGAGGAGTTTAATTGGTCACCACCAAGAAAAGGGCTTATGTGGGATTGGGCTGCACACCTGAGATTGTTGTGAGATGTTTTTGCAAAGGTACCCCAAGGGCTGTAATCAAAGACTCCCAACTTCAGCCACATAATCACTTTGGAAACTCGTAAAATTAAACAACAGTTCAGAGAGGAAGATGAGAAATAGAAAAGAGCCACTAAGAGAAAATATCTGTGTCTAAGTGAACCTGAGGAGGACGTAATTGGCACTGACAGGACAGAAGGGACTGTCGCTGGCTTTCAAAAGAGGGTGAAATGGGGCCACTTCGGGTGTGATCCCAAATCCTCCTATTCATCCTCAGAGCAAAGTAGGTTCAATATCACACAGGTTCATTCTCTCACTTGGAGTAATGACCTTGTGAATCCTCACCTCTGCTGTACACAAAGCCTCGTGCAGGCTGACGGCAACACGAGGCTGTGCCTCCAGAAGGTGTTGTGGTTGCAGGCGGGTGGCACCAGAGCCTGGTGCCGGTGGGAGGCAGGGAGGGAGAGCTGTGTGGAGCAGTCAAGCAGCATTTCTGATGAGCAGCTGTCCCCAGGCTGCAACACAAACAGCACAATTCAGCAGCTCCCCTGCCACTGCAGAGCTGAAGGGCACCGAAACAATGTGGAATGAGAAAGAATTTATTATAATTTTTGTTAATTCTTTTGCCGTCAGGCTACTTGCTTCCACTCTGGAGAAAAGCAGGTGAATGTGGGAGCTTGGCAGGCTCTGGTGGTCCCAGAGCATGTCCAAACATGGACACCTTCCCACACAGGCTCAAAGGAAGGAAGCTGCTGGTAGAAATGCAGGATTTCATCCTTCTTTCCTAATGCCCGTCCATGTTCCTCTGCTGCTTGACTGAAACCCATCACTGGCTGTGCTCACTGTGAAGAGAAATCCCATCTGCACATCTCCCCTTCCCCTTGTCAAGGGCTCCCCCACATCCTTTCATTCCTGCTATGTTTTCCAGGGGTTCCCACAAACATATTTGGTCCCTACAGATCTTCACAAAATGTTGCCTTTGAGTGCTTGTGGCAGGAATTCAGCATTTGGGCTGCACAGCTGGCTACAGACCTGCCTTCACTGCAGAGCTGAACATGGGCCAGCCACAGATTTCAGATTTTTTAATTCTCTTTTATTTCATTAACACAGTCTGTGTCATTTTATCCATGTCAGATGGCTCTGTGAGAGAGAACTGGGTCCCTGCTAGATTAGTCTGTGCAGGGATGAGATAAACCAGCATGTAATCCTGCTGCATCACAGCCCTACCCTGGTGAAGTTTGATGTCCCAAAGGGATGCCGAGGTCATCTCCTCTCACCTCCACACCACAGACACCCCTGTGCTCCCATCTGAACTGGGCTGTGCCCACAATAAACACCTCCAGCCATTATTGCTCCCTGGATGTGAGGGAGAATCCTTTGGTCATTGTTTTAACAGGGATGTTCTTGGTTAAGTGAACCCAGATTGCTTATTAATAGTCGGAATAGGTTTATTCTGTGCTTTTAGTTTTAGATCTTACTGTATCTCTGGTATTAAATTTCTCTGGGATCACTCATCCTTAACCTTGGCTAAGTTTATCTGATTGAACTTCGGGAGTTATTCACCTCCCAGACTTTATCTCATTATCTAATCTCTCCTCTGGTGCATCCCTAAATGTCTCCTCAAATTTAGGAGAATCCTTCTTCGGTTGTGGCTGTTACTGAACACTGGACCTCTGGCTGGCACATTGCTGTGGACCTTCACGCTGAGTGCTGATTCCCCTCATGTCATCCATGTCTTGCTGCTTCCCAGCACAGCTGTGTCTCCACCACAGCCTTTGCTCCAGTGGGAATGATTTCCCATCCATCCCTATTAGAGTGCCCGCTGCTGCTTCATGCCCAGCTTCCCAAGTAACCCAGGCTGCTTTCCAACAGCAACAACCTCTGCATCATCTCCCCAGGTCTTTCTGCCACCTGAACCTTTCAGAGAATCACAGAATATCCTGAGCTGGAAGGACCAACAAGGACCATCCAGTCTAACTCCTGGCCCTGCACAGACACCCCAACAATCCCACCCTGTCCCTCAGAGCATTGTCCAAACCCTCCTGGAGCTCTGGCAGCCTTGGGGCCGTGCCCACTGCCCTGGGGAGCCTGGTCAGTGCCCACCACCCTCTGGGGGAAGAACCTTCTCTGGAGATCCACCCTGACCCTGCCCTGACACAACTTCGTGCTGTTCCCTTGGTCGTGTCAGGGGTTACAGAGAGCAGAGATCTGTGCCCATTTTATATTTTCTCCTGGGTCATCAGTACAAACACTGAATGGTTCAGAGCCCACATACCCCTCCTTGCACCGCCTGGTTACAACACCCCTCTGAACACGGGCATGGACTTCAGGCTCAAAAGGGACATGGAGATTCACTTTGGGGAAAGTCGACAAGGGCCTGCAGTGACAGGGCAAGGGGGGAAAAGGCTTTAAGCTGGCAGAGAGTAGATTTAGGTTAAATATTAGGCAGAAATTGTTCCCTGGGAGGGTGGGCAGGCCCTGGCACAGGGTGCCCAGAGAATCTGTGGCTGCCCCATCCCTGGAAGTGTCCAAGGCCAGGTTGGATGGGGCTTGGAGCAACCTGGGATAGAGGAAGGTGTCCCTGCCCATGGCAGAGGGATGGAATGAAATGAGCTTTAAGGTCCCTTCCAAACCATTCTGTGATCCTATGCCTCTGAGTTTTCCATCTCTTGAACATGCACCATGACAAAGCCATTACACTGGAATTCCTTACTTGTCATTGATCTTATGAGATAAAGGCAGGCATTATCCTGGCCGTCATCATGGTGCTTACAATGCCAGACAAGTAAAACACAACCCCTTTGTGAAGCCCGTGCATACAATTACTAAAAGAATTAAATGTATAATTAACAGAGAGGCATGAAAGCAACCAGAGGAATATTTTCAGTAAGACCTGGAACGCCTCTTCCATCTCAAAGCCCTTGAGGGAGTAACTCTCAAAGCTACTTGTTGACTGAGCCATCCTTCCACTCAGGCTAGAGGTGGTTCATCTGATTTGATTTAATTTCTGGAGATTAATAACCAAGTTTTTATCCTGAAAGCATCCCAGGAGGCAGCCAATGTTGCCCAGCAGGGCAAGTCTACCTTGGCAAGCCTGTGCCTTCTTATCTTCTCCCTTTCTGGTTTCCTTCCCAGAAACTGGTGCAAACATTTTCTTCTCAAATACCTCTCTGGAACAACCTGCCCTCTCTGTGTCACCCTGACGGAATAAAAGCATCTGATTTGGTGCAGGCTGAAGTCAGTACCATGATCTGCTCCCCCTTCTGCAGGGAAAGGAAGGCAGCAGGAGAGCTGGAAGGTAAATATCCACGGCAGGGTTTTCAGGAGAGGAACAGATTTTCTAGGGGAGAGAATCACCAAAAAGTATGTGGGTCTTTAAAAGACACGTTGCTCCTTTTCAGCTTGCTCTGCACAGAGGGAGCACAGAACTGGGAGGTGTAGACACTGAAGTCTGAATGACAGCAGAGCAGAGATGCTGGAATAATAGGGAGGCATCTTCAATGTTCAACAAGGTCTGAAAATCACAGGAAGCTGGAGAAAAAGGAGTGAAAGCACATAAAAAATAAAAGGATACAGAGGAGCTGCTGACTGATAAGTCGTTCCCTTGTGACTCTGCAATGAGGGTAGATTTCAGCAGAGTGTATTAAGAAGGTGTTGAGACATATGAACACGGCAGTGATTCTTTCTTTTTCTTCTTCTTCTTCTTCTTTTTTTTTTAATTTTATTAAAAAAAATCCCCACTGACTTCCTCTTGATGCTCCAGATCCTGACACCTTGCCTGGAAGTCCCTGGAGCAGAGGGAGTATCTGTGAGCCATCCCTCCAAGTTCTTTGCAGGATGCTCAGCAGCATCCCTTGGCACCTGCAGCAGTGTCAGAGGGAGACAACAACTACATTGATTTCAATTATCCTTTGCAGGGGTGAGGCTTAATGCTTAGATTTGTCTCTCCCTTGCAGTGTCAAAGCAGGTTCACACAGCACAGCTTTAGCAGAAACGTATTTCAATAAAGGTAATGAAGAAGGAATCTTTATTTCTCCTACTGCTTGCATAAACTTCCTTCTTGAGCACTATCCCAGTGGGCAGCCAAGGCCATAGATAAGCCTTGGGGGCTCAACACATAGCTGGAAATGAGTTTTCATTCCCCACACTGGCACCACACCACACTAAGTGCATTTTGGGGGTTCAGGAAGCTGCTGGAAAAGCATGGCTGCCAAAGTCAGTGAAATGAATTTACAACAATGAAACTCGTCCTTCGGGACGAGGACGTCCCTGAGGTGACAATCACTTGGGACTGGAGGAGGATGTGCTGAGGAATATCCTGCCCTCTGCCTGTTCTGCTTCCCTTATTGACCTCTGAGACTGTCCCAGCAGGATGGGCTTCATTCCCATTCCCATGGCCACCCACAGGTTCTCTTCTCTCTCCAAAGAGACCGTGTCATACATATTGTGTCACCTATAGAGACATGACATGCCCTAGCCAGGGTGTGTGGCCAGTAGGGAAGAAATACAATCCAAAGAGTCAACCTGTGGAGCTGTCTTGCTTCAAAGATGTATTTCATCACTGTCCTGTGCTTGCACAGTGTGTTGTGAACCTGGCCCTGGCTAAAATGTCTCAGCCTTCATCCCCTCTCCTGCCTTTGCCTCCACAGGACCCCATTTCCTGTGATGCACTTCTTGAATCTTACCGTGTCCCTCAGCTTCAGAATAAGCATCAGCCAATAAATACCTGTCTGTTGGAAAGCACAAACCAGGACTATTAGTTCACTAAAGGGAAATGTCCTTGTTGGATGAGGTTTTGAGAAACCTGGTCTAGTGGAAGGTGTCCCTGCTCATGGCAGGGGATTGGAATGAGATGAGCTCTAAAATCCCTTCCAACACAAACCGTTGAAGGATTCTGTGCTCCGGATCCTGGGAACTGGATTCCCTTCCTGTGTAACCCACAGCAGCACTGGGTTATGGTTCCCTGTGCTCAGACAGGGCAGGTAGGGCTGCGTGTTGAATGGAGGGGCACAGGATCTGAAGGAAGGTGTGGAGAGAAGACAGCAAAAGTCATATTTATCCACTGGAGCTGGGTCGAAGCACCAGCACAGAGAACCCCAACACACCTGAATGGAGCCACAGCTTGGAACAACCCCCTTTCCATCTGCAGGAAAGCATGGACTCTGCTCATGCATTTGAGGGCAGAGCCAGGAGCCAGCCTGCCCTTAGACCTGCAGCTGTGCAGGCCCTGGGGTGGCTCTGTGCTCTCCCCTCTCCTCTGGGCTGCCTGTGAAATGGCACCACTGGCATCGGTGTCACTGCCACTGCTGCTCTTGGTGCTCCCAGCCCACAGCGTTTGTCTGGTCCCAGCTGCCAACACACTTGGGGTAAATCACACAGGTAAATCACTTCTGACAGGTGAGGGGGGAAGGGCTGGCGTGGGCAGAGCTCACCCAGTTTGTCTTTCCATTGGCACACCATGTTTGGGGCGAGCCAGTGGACATGCAAATCCCTCGTGCACAAGCACCAGGCTGTGGTGAGGCAGCTTTGCAGACTGAGACCAGGCCAGCCTATTTCCACTTCAGGCCGAGGCTGGTTTTCTCTCTGCAGCAAGCAGAACCTTCCCCAAGAATTCCCTTTGCACTATACTGGAAAATTTGAAATAAATGATATTCACTGAAATTGCATGGTTAGAGAAATGGGGGCACACCTGTCTTCCTACAGCCATCCTTGGCATCACCCATGGCATCCTGACTCGCCCCACCACCAGGGCACAGCCCCATAACCCAGAGTCTGTTGGGACCCCGCTGCAGCCCAAACCTGCTCAAGGTCCCCCTGATCCCAGAGCAGCTCTGTTTGTGCCACATCCCTGAGCCTGCACCGGACTGCAAAGCTCCCCAACGCTCTGGGCCCCAGTGCCAGCACCTTCATGTGCAGGGGACCATAATTGTGCCAGTGACATTGCCTGTCTCCCAGGCTTGGTCTCTCAGCCCCAATGTGCATTGCTAACCCCTCTCAAAACATACTGGCTTCCTGGCAATCACTTCTCAGTGACAGAGGCTTTAGAATTAAATAACATCCACTTCCATCTCCTCAGCGAAAGCCTAATTTATGGAACAAAAAGGGTTCCAAGGCATGAGAAACATCAGACGGTGAGTTCCCAGGCTGCTGTCTCCTCTCCCGGTGCTCAGCACTGCCCGCAGAGCAATCCTTGCTGGCACCCAGGTGTGGATCACACGGACAGCTTTGCCTTTCCAGGTGACCCCCGGCACTGCTCATGATTCCTGCGTGAGGCAGGATCCCCGGGAGCAGGGCTGCACGTATGCCAAAGCTCCTTACCCTTCTGCAGCCTGCCTTCAGAGCACCTGCCAAGCAGCTACTCCACGATGGATCTTTCCGTTTTTATCTTCCCGCAGGTTTTCTCCTCAAAAAGGAACGCTGGCATTGCATGGTCTGCTGCAGGTTCCTTTGTTAACTTCTCAGGGCAGGTTTGCCAAGGGAGTTGGGGGTGATGGGAGATGCAAAGCTCTCCCCGTTGGCATTTCTGCCCAGGGAAGGGGCTGGAGCAGCAGGAGCGGCTGAGGGAGGTGGGGGGACTCAGCCTGGAGAAAAGGAGGTTCAGGGGGGACCTTCTACAGCTCCTTGACAGGAGGTTGGAGCCAGATTAGGGTCGGGCTCCCAGGTGACAAGGGACAGGACAAAGAAAACAGCCTCAAGCTGTGCCAGGGGATGTTCCGGTTGGATATTAGGAAATATTTCTTCACCAAAAGAGTGGTTAAGCATTGAAGCAGGCTGCCCAGGGCAGTGGTGGAGTCACCAGCCCTGGAGGGTTAAAAAAATGAGTAGATGTGGCACTTGGCAATATGGGTTAGTGGGCATGGGGATGTTCAGTCGAAAGTTGATGGTCCTGGAGGTCTTTTCCAACCTTAATGATTCTGTGATTCTTGGTGACTGGGACCAGCTACAACATCCAAAGAGGGGTCTGGCCCTGGCTGCCATGGGGGCTTCTGGGTCAGAGATGGCCCTGGGTGCTCCATCACTGTGAAGTGGGTGCCCCAGACAACGAGATGGGGTGGCAGATGGTGAGAGTTAAAAGCACAGCACCAGCAATCCTGTCTCTCGGTGCTTGGTTTCCTCTCCCTGCTTTCTGCAGCTTTGGGGTGCCTCAGGTCATTGTTTTCAAGCTTTCCTTCCCAGTCTGGAGTCTCACTTACAAAGCAGTAGCTGGAGTTCAAAGCGATGCCTGGGAGCAAGGGGTGCCAGAGCATTATGGAAAAAAGTAATAATCAGGAATCAGAGTTGTAGTGAGGAAGTCAGCAACTTGCTACAAACCTCTGCTAGATTCAGGCCACTGAGCCTGAGGTGTAAACATCCATATCTCATTGCTGCATCTTCATTTTCTGGTTTTGATCTTACCTTATTTATTTCAAGCAAGATAACAGGGAGTGTGACATGCTGAAATGAGAAAGGCCCATACTAAGAGCCAAGTGCTGTCACAGCGCATTGTGAGACCAGAAAACCATGAGTGAAGTAGGAAAGGGCTGCTCCTCTTGTTTAATGTTGGCCCAATTTGTAGCCTGAACATTGCAAACAAAATGCAATAAACTGAAAGCACTAGTAGTCCAATTGCAAAGCTACTCAGCCTCACAGGATTGCCTGCTTGACACAAACCTGCTTTAGCAACAAATTTCATTTAAATGTTAGGATTGGAAGTATCTCCTCCAGCTTCTCAGGAGCCAGGCTGGGTCGGACAGGGCTTGGAGCAACCCGATCTAGTGGAAGGTGTCCCTGCCCATGGCAGGGGGTGGAACGAGATGAGCTTTAAGTTCCCTTCCAACCCAAACTATTCTGGGATCCTGTGATTATTATCAACAGAAGTGAAAACAGAGATAAAGCTGAGTAAATGCTGAAGAACAACTCTGCAGGTCTGATTCCTTGTGATCAGCTTAGCCGCTATTTGCACACATTCAGCCAGCCATCAGTTATCTGTCAGAGCTTTCCAAATCCTGTGATGCTTATCACGAGTGGATTGGCACCTGAGGACTCCTGCAGAGCACGGTTATTTTTAGCTGCCTCACATTGTTCTCCAGATTATGAAGTGTCACTCACCCAGCGGGAGCCGGGAGGATTCGGGAGGATTCGAGGTGAAGTTGAGCACCAGCCAGGCTGCAAAGAGCAAAGGCATCTCATGAGAAGCCCTCTGCTACTCTATAGGATGGGCGTGGATCATCCTGGCTCCTTGAAAATGTCAGATAATATGGGGACAGGAAAACAGGAGATGCTCGCTCATAATGTGATCCACGTAGTTCAATCTAGAAGGGGTTGCTTGGAAAAGTTATTTATGGATAAACTTTGAAGCAAAGCCATGAATGGATTAATGCTTTATTTCTGGCCAATTTATTTCTAACCTTGAGCTTTCTAAACTTCACGCCGAATAAGGGTTTTAACAAAAGAAGACAGTCCCAGGTTTCCTGAGCAATGAATTTCCCCCAGAATTGGGGTTTACCAGCATTCTTCATGCAGAACAGTGAAATGCTCATATTTTACAGGGGCAGGACCTCACTGCAGCTTTTCAACAGTCTTCAAAGACCCCTTTTCTCAGGGCAGTCAGCACCTCTGAGCTGAGGCACCTGCACAACAGCCTCGTGTTTGCCTGGCATGGGCTGATGGCAACCAGAAGAAAATGAGAGATGTGGTCATCAAAGCTTCGTCTTTGTTTGGCTGATTTGAAACGAGTCACAGAGAGTCAGAAGCCCTAATGTCTGTGTTAGACTGAGCTGGCCCTCCTAAAGCATGAGGGATTGTTTACCTGCCTAGAAACACACTGTATATGGGGCTGTGTGTATGTTCGAGTAGGGCAGATATAATAAAAATAGGTGGCAGAGAGAACAAAACACTTAAACTGATTTAGAGCGGGGAAAACACAAGATGGCACAAGTAGCATTTCAAGGATGTTCTGTGAAGTTGAGGAACGAGTAATTCATGCACTGCCTTAAAGCCACAACCCCCTGACTGGAAAATACTAACCGGCACAATTGCACTATAAATCGCTGTGCTTGCCCAGGAAAGGTCCCCGTGCAGTAGCTCATGTGGGTGTCACACAGCCACAGGAAGCATCCTGAAGCTGCCTGTGCAGGTTGTGTTGTTTCACAGGCCTCCAGAAGCCCCAGATAAGCTATTTGCTACCAAGAGATGCTGCCACGAGCGGCTTCCTGACTTGTGCAGTTCTCTGGGGCCCCGCACTCACGTGTTGTGATCCCAAACACGTGGAACAGGAGTGGTACCAAGAGCCACCACGTGCTCTGGGTAGTGCCTGATCGCTTTGTGACACTTGCACAGGGTGGGATAGGGAGGTAAGTGCTTGTGCATGGGTATGGGTGGCACTGGAGTAAACACCACCTCACTGTGTTCAGTCACCTTCTGACAATTGCTGAGCCTGCTGGATCCCTACCAAAGGTCAGCAGAAGCTGAGAAGACTTGATGTCACTCAGAACCAAAAGCTTTGTGTAACTCAAAAGCTGTGGCTGCAGTGCCCCAGGAGCCTGTCCTGCTGCCTGCCAGGCCTCAGGGACCCTGACCTGGAGCCTTCTCTCAAATCTGTCCTGAATGTGCAGCCAAACCCTGGGCTAATCCCCTGGGGCTCTCGGGCAGTTCAAGTCTCCACGAGGAATTTGTAGCTCTGACTTCTCTTTACATGTTGCAGCCCTGGGATGGACCCTTGGATGGCACTCAGCAAGAACAGCATTCCCAAGTCATGCTGACACATCAGAAGACTCTCCTACCCTTCTTCTACTGTCCCACAGGCCCAGTGCTTTGATTTCTTCATTGCAAAAATGAAGAAATGTTGGTATTCATGGGAGCTTTAAGATTGCACCTGGGCCATAACATTGTCCTGCTTGCTTCTCTTTGTATCAGAAGTTTACTCCAATTAAACTGTACATTTCCCATTGTGTTGTGTTGTTTGGTTGCTAAATTTAATGAGAACAGTTTTCCGATTGCTTATGTTTGGGCATGGCAATGAATCCCCATCCCTACTGCTGTCTCTGTAGTGTTGTTCTTACACTGTGCCAACAACTGCCCCAAAACCTGGATTTGAGATGCTCCTGCCTCCTCCCCTGGCCACCTCAGCTCTTTTGTTGGGTCGTGTGGGCCCCATTTGAGGCTGGCACAAGGGAAGGTGGGGCTGTGCCTCAGTTTCTGGCACGAAACTCCAGCCAAAGCAATTGCCAAGTTTGCTCTGGTCAGTGCCCTGCTGCAGAACCATCTGTTTTTGCAGTATTTCCCCAAATTTAAGGGATTTGCCATTTTTACAGAGGTGTGTTGAACTCTGTATTTCAGCAGAGCCCACCTGTCCGAGGTGATGGAGAGGGTTACAGGAACCACTTTCCACTCCAGCAGGCGAACAAGCGGCTTGTGATGCCATAGAATTCCTGCCTGGAATCCCCCACTGTGGAAGCGCCCGAGCAGATGCCCTCCAGCCCTCCACGCCGAAATGCTGTGTATTTACTCAGAAACCGAGAAGACATCGGAGACTTCATTGCGAGATGCTCCTGACTCAGAGAACCGCCGAGGGCAGCCCTCGGTGCTGGGATACTGGAATGCACCCTTTGTAATTGGCTTCCCTTCCAACCTTTGAACCCGTGTTTCGCGCTCACCTCGCTCCGAATCCTCCCTAATTGCCTCTCAGGGGCAGAGCCGGGCTGGAGCAGACGCTCCGCAAAGCCCGAGCCCTGCAAAGCCCGAGCTCAGCCGCGCCGGGTGTGCGGGGGGCTGATTAGGTCGGCAGCGCAATCCCAGAGACAGCGGATAATGGTCAGTGTGCTCAGCAGGGGCCGGCCCGGAGGGATGGACCGGCATCCCTCCCTCCGAAGCAATCCCCCGCCAAGGGCAGCCCCGAGCCCCGGCTCTGCCGGAGCGATTAGCAGCGGGCAGCGCTTGCAGGGAGACACGTGAAAATGTCAGCACAGATGGAGATTAAGCTGTCTTCACCTAACGTCAAAACTGCCATCTGCTTCTCTCCTGCACGCCTTTAATCAGATTGTCTCGATAAAAAAGGGATGCGGGAGGGATGGGAAGGGCTTGGGCCACTCGGGCATCCCTGGCTTTTCTGAGAATGGGGAGGGCTCACAGCACTCGAACATCCTTGGCCTGTCTGTGCTCAAGTGCAGAGGCTCAGGGAGCTGAAAAGGGTTTCTCCCGTTCTGCATGGAAAGGCTCTGTGTGGCTTCCTCTGGCTCTGGAAAGGCAGGACTTGCCCCAAACCAGGCAGCAAGGACTGTCGTCCCGCTCTACAAGCAGAGAGAAGAGAAGGTTATTGTTTGAAAAGAAAGCAGAGCTGGACCTTGGGCTTATATGACTGGTTTTAGTTCTTTATTTCTTTCTGAAGTGTTTTGCTGGTGAGGTTTTAACAGGAGCCTTCTTGGTTGCCCAGGTTGATCCCACCCTTGCACTCTCATGAGCACTGTGGTTCAGGAGACAAGTGGTTTGCAAAAAATAACTAATGGGAGTGTTGGACAGTTTGATCCACACTCAAACCAGAATTTCAGTCTAGCCTTGCCAAGCCCAATATGTTCAAAGCTAAATTTGCCACTGCTAAGTTGAGGAAAAATGATTTTAAGGAACACTGTGTTTTGTGTAGGGACACGATGAGTGGCTGAGCGTTCACCTTGTGTATCCAAAGCCTGAAGGATAAGCTCCATGGAGTTGTTAATTGACATGGCTCACAGACCACACTTAAGTGTGTGGAGTGGGGCTTTGCCTTCTCCCAACACTGCCATTTTTGACACCTGCTGAGCACCTGACCCACAATCATCTCAGGGACTTCCATTCAGATGTGCTCACCAGCCAGGTGTTCCCCATTTGGCATTCACACAGCTGACTATTCCTTTCCAGATGCACTTATCTCCACCAAGTAGCATCTTTTTTATTTTAATTTTTTTTTTTCAGATCATCTCCGTCTCAGCTATGAATCAAGTTCATTTGTAAGTCTAGTTATCCAAAATACTGGCAGTCCTTTCCATGTGGAGGTGTCAGCCAGCTTGAGAAGTGTTTTCTCTGTTCCATCATCAGGACCATTAATGAAAGTGCTGAAAGCTTAGTCCATACAGTAAGCATCCTATTTTGACAGTAATCTGTCAATGATTGCTCCATCCATAATTTTCTAACCAGCTTTGCAACTTCCCAATAATATACTCACTTAGATGATATTTTTCTAGCTCATGAAAGTGTCAGAGGAGACAGTGTCAAAAGCCTTACTGAAATCAAGATCTATGACATGGTCTGTTTCTTCTCTATCCAGAAGGCTTTTTGCACTGTCATAAAGGAAAATTAGGTTGGTTTGACATATTTGTTCTTGACAAATCCATACAGACTGTTACTCATCCCTTTATACTCTGCTGTGAGCTCACAGATAGACTATTTGATTATCCAGCTCAGTGTTTTCTGAAAACTGATGTTATATAGGTTGGAAAGGGAAGCTCCTGAGTCTCTGTCTTCTTATTTAACATTTCAAAGGTTGGCATTTAAAGATGTCTCCCATCTTTCAAGTTTTCCAATACCTTTCTCAGGTACTGATGTTCAATTCTTCTGGGATTTCATCAGTAGGTGCCACACAATGAAGTTCATTAAGACACAGGCAAATAAGAACATGGATATTTTCGGGTGGCACCTCTTGAACTGTGTTTCTCTCAGTACTTTCTGTTTATTGGTATTGTTCCTTGCACAAAAAATATTCCCACTGAGCTCCTTCTTTCTAAAGTGCACATTAAAATATATCCCAGAACCCTTTGGGAAGCCTTGCCCTGGAACCATCCCTGGACTGTCTGCCCAAGGTAAAGGACAAGGTGGGAGTTGCAGGATCTCTGCTGGAGAACCTCCTGTGCCTGCAAACTGCATGTCCTGGTGTGCCCCAGCCCCAGGCAGAGTGGTATGAGGATGGCATGGCACTGGGGAAGAGCTGGGCTCAGTACTGGGAAGGCTGGAGAGCAGCCTGGAATCATGTCCAGAATTTGGCAGGACTAGGTGACCTGAGGATGAATCTTACTGAGGAGAAGAGACAAGCCCTAACTCACCAGCCTGGATAAGATGTCTCATAAGCCTGTGGAGCTTTTAAATCATCCTTATATTTCCAGTGAGTGGTATATACATATGATTTTCCTTTAGGATAAATGCAGTTCCTGAGCTCAGAGAGGCTGAGGACTATAAGCAGCATGGCTCCAAGTGCAACTGCCCCAGCCCCATCACTGCAGCAGTTGTTCCCATTTATGTTCTCATTACTTCTCACATAATACCCACCTGCAAGTTTAAGAGCATTCCCAGGAGACTTGGTCTCCAGCCCAGAGCCTGCATGTCATTATCCCATGAGCTCTGTGAGAGAACAAAATGTGCTCTGCTGTCCATAAAACATGCCTGCGTTCCTGGGAGACACCATAAAGAATATAAAGAATAATGTTTCCCAGGAAAGCTAAAAAGACCTGCTGGACCTTTGCTTGACTTCTCTTCCTGCTCAAGTGGTGGGAGCAAGACATTTGGGAGAAGTTTCTGTTGTGTGGTTCCTGCAGCGAAAGTTGTGGTGTCTCCGAGCAGCTGATCCTAAATTTGCTGCCCACGGAGCCGTGGGATGGTGGGAGGTTTTACTGGATGGACGTCATGCTGGAAGGAGCCCACTCTGAAACCTCCCCATGCACCGCTGCCCTGGCCGGGCTGCGTATGAGCTCTGCTCCACCTCTGTGCACGGCTGTCAGAGGCCATCCCTTTGGCAGGGACAGTCATATCTCCCTTCTGCTTTGGGGCAGATTGATGAGGTTTAAACCTCTTTTATTTGACAAACTGAGCAGCATGTCCGCGTCTGTAAATTCTCTGGAGCTTGCACTTGTACTTTGCTGTCAGTGCAAAGAAATAAGAGGAGTGTGCAGCATTTCTAGTGCAAAAGAGATGTGTTGGAGTCCTTTGCACATCATTTTCTCCTCCTCAAGCAATGACCACGTTAATCAGGATCACTCACAGGACTGTCTCAAGCCTAGTCAATATTCACAAAGCTCATTCCCCTCCTCTACAAACTATTTCAGTAAGAAGAGTGCCTTAACAAGCCGTAATTCTTATATATGTTGTTAGAGGTTCAACCAGGAGATGGAAAAATTATTTTCATAATAAGAGAGAAAGATTAAATTTTACAGAGGGGAAAAAAAACCTAAGAAAATTCCCCAAATTAACAGCCATAATGAGGGAAAGAGAGCATTTACAAATGAAAAAAAAGTATATTTAAATAGAAACTCCTGCTATTTTTTAGGAGTCCCTTGAAAACTGATTACCTGCATTGACCTGTGTCTAAATCTATTGACAAAGATGAGCAGGGACAGCCAGGAGTCACTTCGGATTCAGTTCTAGTAGTTTGAATTAGTTGGACCAAACAAGCTGGAATTATCCATTAAATCAGCAAAATCTGCTTGTCCTTTGCTTTAATGCTTGATTAATACTGACAAGCAAAGGATGTAAAGCCACCCCTGGCTCTGGCCGTGCAGCAGGCTGGGAATGTGCCTGTCCTCTGCACAGGGACCCCGGGCCAGTCCCATCTGCCAGGAAACTGGGATGGGCTTTCAGCGCCGTGCGGTTCGTCTGGGAGCAGAGGCTGCCTTGGGAGGGCTGGGGCACGAGGGTTCCAGGGTCACCCTTTCTGCAGTGAATGGTAAAAACTCTGGTGGCTGCAGAAGCCTCCTTTGCCAAATGCTTGGGAAGGACCCTCGTGAGGAGGAGTCAAATTCTTCTGTTCTTTCACCTGGATTTTTCATAGACAAACCAGAGACCCCCAGAAAAGCAGAGCTGCTGTGTCTCTCCTTCCAGACTTGAACAATGAAAACGATGTGACATTTTGGTTCTAAATCTCCCTGGTGGGGCTGCTCTGTGATGAAATGGTTGCTGTTGTGGAGAAAAAGTCCCATTTCCCATCCATGTCCGTGCTACTGAGCAGCTGACAGGATCCAGCTGCAGATGCGGTGGCAGGGCAAGAGGAAACGGCCTCAAGCTGCACCAGGAGAGGTTCAGGTTGGACACCAGGAAGGATTTCTGCATGGAAAGGGCTGTTAAACATTGGAATGGGCTGCCCAGGGAGGTGGTGGACCCACCATCACTGGTGGTGTTCAAGAAATGACTGGACATGGCACTCAGTGTTCTGTGCTGGGTGACAAGGCGGGGATTGGTCAAAGATTGGACTCAATGATCTTAGAGATCTTTTCCAACCTAAATGATTCTGTGATCAGGAAATGCACTCCATTCTCACATACCTAAATATTCCAGAAACCCATTTCTGAAAGGGAAGAGTCTGACCTTGATCCCTGCAGGAACAACTCTGAGTTGGTAGTCTGGACTCGCTGATTGATCAGATTATATTCACCACCGATTTTAAAGACCACTATTCTGTTTCCTGGTTTCGAGGGTAAAGCACAATCACAGAATCACAGGATCATAAAGGTTGGAAAATACTTTCAGCGTCATTGAGTCCCACCTTGTCCCCCAGCCCAGAGCTCTGAGTGCCATGTCCAGTCATTCCTGGGACACCTCCAGGGATGGGCACTCCACCACTGTCCTGGGCAGCCCCTTCCAATGCTTAACAAACCTTTCAGCGAAGAAATTCTTCCTGCTGTCCCACCTGCCCCTGCCCTTTCCCAGCCGTTCCCTCTCCTCCTGTCCCTGTTCCCTGGGAGCAGAACCCAGCCCCCCCACCCTGGCTCCCCCCTCCTGGCAGGTCGTTGCAGAGCCAGGTCCCCCCTGAGCTTCCTTTTCTCCAAGCTGAGCCCCCCCAGCTCCCTCAGCCCTTCCAGCCCCTTCTCCAGCTCCATTCCCTTCCCTGGTCATGCTCCAGCCCCTGGATCCTGCAGGCTCTGGGTCTGAAGTCGGGAAATAAAGGTGAAGCATTTCCTTCTGGATCCAGAATTTGACTTCTGGAGCTTTCAAGTCAACTGCAGGAGTGTGTGCAGTGCTGTGGGCGGTGGTGTGGACAGTGGCAGGAGTGGAACTGGGTTCTGTGTCACTGGAATAGAAAAAAATAATCCAAAATTTGTTTTAAAACATGGAAATTTCTCCACTAGTGTTGCAAGCAACAAGAACTACACAGAGACATGTCTGTCCAAGGCAGTGTTATTTTATTGGTAATCTTTCTCTAAGAGGGCTGGAAGTGGCATCACCAGACAGAAAAATTTGGTTTTTCATATTATGGCTGTGCCAGGGCACCCTTTGGCAGCCATGCAGCTTTTCCCAAAGGCACACGGGTGCTGAGCCACCCCCACAGCAGCCCTTGGTCACCTTAGTCACCTAAAAAAATGTCTTAAAAAACTAAAATACCCACATTCTCCCCAAGCACTAATGGACAGGAAGAGAAGCTGAAAGGAGGGGGAAAAAGTTCTATTTATACACATAAAGAAGAGTCACCTGAGCATTGAGTTGTGCCCGTGCCCAGCCTGGCAGGGCTCTGTGCCCTCTCCAGGCTCACACCTGCAAAGAGGAAATGCAGCAGGGAAGGATGAGGCAGCCAAGGGTGGGACTCAGGACCCCTCCAAGCCCACCCTGCCCCTGCAGTGCTGATGGTCATGGGGAGCATTGAGCAGAGCCTGGGACAGGAGGAGATGTCAGCAAAGCACAGGAACAAGGTTTTAAGGAGGGATCACACAATCATTAAGATTGGAAAAGACCTCCACCATCATCAGTATGAACCTCTCAATACCAATCTCAATACCAACCTCCAAGATCATCAATACTCAGTTCTCAGAAGAGCACATCCCCTGGCCAGCACCTGCTCCCAGGCTGAGCCAGCAGCATTCCTGCTCTGGGATACTGGAGAACTTCAAATATTTTACCCCTCAGAAATACCCTTTTTCTCGGCTACTTTGGCTCAAAATGGTGGGAGAAGTTTCACAACAAAAAAATATTGGAATATTCTGCTATGGGGAAGATTGTAAAAATATTGGTGAAACTTCCTGGGCAAAAAAAATTTCATTTCTGGGCTGGTGTGGACAGAAGTTGTTTTCCAGTTCGAAAGAGAAGCACGTCTTTTATGATGATTTGAAATTGAAAATATGAAAACAGAATTGTTGAAAGGGATGTGTTTCGGCTCTTGAAAAAAGAAATAATCAAGATAAACACCGAATAAAAACAAAACCAAAAAAATATTTTCAAGCAGCAAGAAGTGCCATTTCAAAAATGCCAGAACTGAACGCTGTGAATAATTTAAATGAAGAATTCAACACTGAGATTAAAAAATATCTCAGTGTTGCCAGATACGCACTCTGCCCCAAAAACAGCATGAAAAATTCAGATGTTTCTAGTGAAAGACTTGATTTTAGCTCCAACATTGGGGTCTGATTTGGGATCAAAACCCAGCCCCCCCCTCTGTTGCACCCAAGAGCCACCTGCCCCTCTGTGGGGCTGAGCACAGAGGCAGGAGCAGCTCCACGGGCACAGCTCAAATCCGTCAAAAACATTTCTGGGGCGCTTTGGGAGCAGGCGCCAACTCCTGGCATTGTCCAAAGGAACCAGGAAAACAACAAGAAACAGAGTTTTGGTGCAAAACAAACAGGATTTTTTGTTTTCTTTGGTGTTTTCACAAATTTCCCCTCTTGCCAGGGCCTTGAAACTGGGTTTGGCTGAGGGAAGGCTCAGAAGGTCTGAAGTGCTGCCAGAGGCACCAGGAGAACGTGCCTGGAGGAATCTGAGCGGGCTCACAGAGTTCTGGAACACTTCTGGATGGCACTGGAGGTGGGGGATGTGTGAAACACAGAGCAAAGAGGGAATGGAGCCATAATTAAAATATTCCAAAGCACAACACCCAAATTACAGTGGACTAAGAAGTGAGCAAACGACACCCGGTAAGGAAGCAGCCGATCAGATGGATTCTGAGCTGATTATCATAATGGAAATGCCAGCAGCAATTTCCTCAAGTCAGAGGGCTTTATTTGCAGAGTGGAACCTATGTTTAGTCCTAATCAAAATAAAATCAGTGTATATTTCAAAACAGATTAGTGCTGGGAAACAAAGCAGCCATGATTGTTATTCATTATCTTCATCAGAACCAAGAGGGAATCATTTATGTTACTGCTTAATGACATAGATGTTAACAATTAATTAAGTCAACGTGGTGATAGCCAGTGATTTGGGAAATGGAGAGGAGATTGTCCTTCCTTAGTGTGTTTTTGTTCCCCCAGCCCAGCCCCAAACACGGGGCTGGTGGCACTGCCCAGTGGGGACAGCTCACGGAAGCAGAGGCACAGACAGGTTGCTCGAGCTGTGCATCCCAATCCCCATTGCCCAGATGTTCTCCTTGGGTTTGGAGAGTCCCCAGTGTCCAAGCCCTCATGGTCAGATATTCAGTCTCCCTTGGCTGAGCTAGCTGGGTTTGCATCTGTGCTCTTCCCAGGAACTCATTACAGATTCTGGACTAAAAATCTCCTTTCATTGAGTGGAAAGAGCTGGAAATAGCTGGAAATGGCTGGGTTGGGATCCAAGGGATTCATGCCATGCCCAGGACAGGAATGGGTGGGTTGGGATCCAAGGGATCCATGCCATTCCCAGGACAGGGATCCAAGGGATCCATGCCATCCCCAGGATGGGGATGAGTGGGTTGGGATCCAAGGGGTCCATGCCATTCCCAGGACAGGGATCCAAGGGATCCATGCCATCCCCAGGACAGGGATGGGTGGGTTGAGATCCAAGGGATCCATGCCATGCCCAGGACAGGAATGGGTGGGTTGGGATCCAAGGGATCCATGCCATCCCCAGGACAGCAGGACAGCTGCAGCCACGACAAGTGCAGTGATGCTCTGGGATCACTGACAGCACTCGGCCCCATGAACAGCCCAAGGGGTGTCTGGGTACAATGTGGAGCAGTGAAACATTGAGGAGCTGGTTTTTCACCCAGACTCATCACTTCTCCTTGCCCCAGGAAAGTTCAGGAAAGTTCAGCTCTGAGAGGCTGGATCAGAGGCTGATCTAGACCTGTTCCTTCAGGCTTGAGTGCCCAGAAAGTCTTCATCCCACACCATCATCCGCTGTTCTAAGTCTGAAGAAAGACCTTGTGTTCATGGAGAAAAAGGAGTTTGAACATGAGTTTTGTCTTTCAGTGCAAATGTTAGCTTGGTCCTGAATCCCATGTCCCTTTAGGTGTCTCCCAGAGCAGAAGACAATCCTGACATCCAGCCCAAACCTCTCCCCTGCCGATGACGGAGGGCTGAGCTGCTCGGTGTGATTCCAGCTGCAGACAACACACAGCCCATGAATTTAACTCTGTTGGTGCTTCCAAAGGCATGAACTGTCCTCCTGGGATGCTGGGAAGTGATTTAAATGGCAGCAGTGTCTCGGGATCCTCTTTCCACTGCACCCCAGGAGTTCTGGGTTCAACGGGTCTGCAGTCCTGGGTTTCTTGCCAAAGACTCTCAGAAACCAGTTTTAAGAGTACTTTCCTTGCACTCTGCTCAAGGAAAAGTGGGCTATTTATATTCATTGTACCTTATAAATGTTTCTACCGTAATGATTGCTCTTGATTATAGTGGACTTGGTTTTCCTTTGAGTTTAATGGCAAGAGAAAAATGGCACATGACACAGATTTAAATAACATTCTGCTTCCCTCCTGTCTGTCTTCTTTCTGAGCCATGATCCAGAGTTTATGTTGAGGAATGACATTATTGCAAAATATCTAGAATTATTTATTTTTTTCTTTTTTGTTTTGGAATGGGGAGAAAAGTGCGTTAATGAGTTTGATTTTCCAAAGTGCTGAGCACCTGAGATTTCCTTGGGTTTTCAGTTACTTGTCAGCTCAAGAAGTCAGGCCCAAATTATTTGTGGGATAAATTTGACTTTCAGGGACAGGGAACGGATTGGCAAATGTACATTAAAGGTTTTGTTTGAGAAACTGTATCCAAGATGGTTTTCAGCATATTTTTCTCAACTAATTTCTTGAAGGAGATGGTCTAGGAGGGTGGGCCTTGTAGGCTCCGTGGAGGTGTAATGGTATCCAGTTTTGATGATAATTAATTAATAGTTAAAGAGGACAGTGGAGATGAAAATGTTGGGCATGAGCCCTACTAGTCCCTCCTTACATAACATTTTTACCACCAACTTTACTGAGAGCAAACCAGGCTGCCCTGAGCACCCCTGAACATCACTTTTTCAGCCAGCTCATGCATTTTATCCCTACAAACCTCATGCAAATGTGTTTTCTGGATATGAGACGGGTGCAGCTCTCACCTCCTGCTCCATCTCCCTCGCCAGCCAGGGCAGCAGGAACCTGCACAACAGACACTCCCACTCCACATATGTTTTGGCAAGACTTAAACACCTCTCTGGAGGTGTCTGATTGAACCTAATATTGCCACAGATAATATTCAAGGTGCTACAAGTGAAATATATTAATATTTTCCTGCAAGGTGCTGCTCCCCCCGGGTTTTGCACGTGGGCCCTGTGGCTTCCTGCCAGCTTTCATCCGTGTTCTTGTGGTCTGCGCTGGATTTAATTTGTGTAGGGAAATAATTGTTTCTCTTCTTCTGCAGTGAGGAGCGCTCAGCCCCAGCACCTGGAAGTGTTCAGCATGTGCTGCGCATTTATTGGGCTCTTTCTGGAACTCCTTATCTTTCAACAAGCAGCCCTCACTTGTTACAGCCGTGGATTCCCAGGCAGGTGAAGGTGGATTCCAGTTCCAGCCTCCCCTCTGAAGCCACCTGAGAACTCAGCAGTGCTCTCGTGGTCTGAGCCCTTGGGATGCAGAAACACCCTGGGAACACTGCAGGGTTTGCTTCGGTGCCTCTCTGTGTTCCAGGAGCTCTCTGCTCCTCTCCCAGGTGCTTTGCTAACTGCTGCTGCCACTTTGGGCTCCATCTGCTGTCCCAAAGCCCAGGAGGTCTGGCTTTCAGCAGAGAACACTGTCGTGTACAAATGTTCATCCCAGGCTGTGTCATCCGTGGCTCCACTTACACCGAGACCTCTTGTGGCTTTGGTCTGGCACTCTCACAGCTAAAATCTCTTGCTTCCTGGCCTCGGGGCTTGGATAATCTTTCAGTTTCCTCTTTTCTGGCCTTTCAGGATCTGATGAAACCCTGTTAACTGTCAGGCAGTGCTGATTTCCCACAGCAACAGGCAGAGGATGCAGAGGTGCTCAGTGAGCAGCTGTACAGGAGGTGGATGAGCCACCCAGGTCCAACTGCTTGGGTCCAGCCATCCACCTCCTGCTGGTTTATTTCTGCCCCCAAGCTGCCCACACTGTCTTTGACCAGCAAGTCCAAAATACCTCCTCCTTCCCCATCTCTTCCTCCTCCCTGTCCTGTCTGTGCCACCACCTTTTTCTCCCCAGTGCTCCTCTTTTGGAGGGTGACCAGCAGCACCCTGGCAGTCCCTGCTCCAACATCCCAGCAGCCACGGGACATGACACAAGTGCTTGTCCCAGCCACCTGCTCTGCAGCTTCCTTTCCTGTTTTCTCTGTCTTCACACCATCAGAGAGCAGGCAGCATCCTTCAGGTTCACTGGAAGAAGATGGAAATTGGGCAGGGATAACAGGACAGAGATCTCAGACAGCTTAAGCCAGAGTCAGAACAGGAACAGAGAAGCCTGGTGGCCACAGGGACACATTTTTTCTGTCCAAACCTCTCGGAGGTGTCCGTGGTGCCTCTTTCCACCAGGGGCAGTGCCTTTGCCTGGTGCACTCCCAGCTGCCACCTCCCAGCTTGGGGACATGTGGGAAGCACTGGGTTTGTATTGTCCTGGTTATACAATTTGGACTGCCTTGGACACTGTGGTCAGAATTCAGTTCTGTCTCCCAAAACCAACATGCTTAAGGAAAGCAGGTGATGACGGGGGAAGAGGAGTCTCCCTTGGGTACTTGTTCCCCAGCCTTGCAAAGCAGGGTGAGATCTGGGTCTTGGTTTGCTCCCAGACCTGCCCAGGGCAGAAAGACAAGGCCAGGGGCTGAGCAGAGATGGTGACACGGGGCCGTGAGGATTGCCACAGCGACAGAACAGCTACACAGAAACACTGGGTTTGAGGGGAACAGGTTCTACCAGTCTGGAGGCAGATGGATGCATCCCATCAAGGAAATAATTTTCTCACTGGTTGCATCAGCACCCCAGGAGCTTCCCAGGATGCACATTTGTGTCCCTGCAGGAAGGAGTGCCATGCAGAAGGCTACACTGCAGGCAAAGCTGTTGGAGCAGGAGACACCAGACTCTGAAACACACAATGTCCCGGGGCCAGAGCGCCCTTCTTCCCATGTTTCTGACCGGCGTGCTGTGTCCTCTCCCTGGGGTGGTGCCCGCCTTTGGCAGCCTTGGAGGTTCATCTTTCTCAGCTCCTGAATTCCGTGCTGGATTTGTGAACGCTGCTGTGCTCAGGAACCTTTGTGTGACTCCAAGCACTTCTTGTGGCAAGGACTTGGCTCCTGCTGGGGATGCTCTGTCTGAGAGCCGCTGAGGCATCACTGAGGGCTCTCAGGAAGGCTCAGGAGCAGACACCACTTCAGAGGAGGACTGTTCTCTAAACTAAGGGTTTCCAGGCTGGGAAACAAGGGAACCAGGCTTTGTCCTGCCCTCTCTGCTTAGCCAGAACCCTCAGAGAGACTCATTTCTTACCATCCAGAGACCTTGTACCACTCAAAGACACACCTTGTCCCACCAGTTCCTTCCCAACACTGTCCAACTGCTAATGGGAATTCCAGCTTTGCCTCATCCAGACCATACGTGGGCGATGATTTTGGGATGAGGATGGCCTGACTCCTGGATAAAGGTGCACATGGCACTGTTCCCGGACCAGTCACTGCTCAGTCTCATCCCTGGGAGGCAGAGAAAGGACTGGAGCAGCCCCAAAATTGTGTGAGTATTTTTCAGCTATTTTAAACATTCAGTCATTCAGTCAGCAGTGCTGAGCGGGCAGGAGTTCTCTTTGATCTGTTTAATTTCGTTTTTCCCCCCTTGCTTTATACATCATCTTTTTGCATCTCTACTTTGATCAGTTACGGAGGCAACAGGAGTTTTGCTCTGCAAACCCCCCTGCACAGAGCTGGGTCCCTCACTCCTGTCTGCCAGAGCCCAGAAGTGCAGCTGACAGCAAAGGCAGATCAGAGTCACAGAATGGCTTGGGCTGGAAGGCTCTCAACCCTCCTGCCATGGGCAGATGGAGGGAGATGGAGGCAGCCAAGGATTTTGCAGCAGGGACATGAAGCTACTCAGGACTTTCCAGTTCCCTTCCTGTCTGGAGGACAGTTGGCAAAAGTGAGCAATTCTTGGGGATGGTCCTGCAGGGCTGAGGGTTGGGCTCGATGATCCCTGTGGGTCCCTTCCAAATCAGCATATTCTGTGATTCTGGGGTATGACCAACACTCTCCCTCCCAAACCCCTGCTCTTCCCAACACCCCACACACACATTCCTGCCCTTTTTCCCTAGGCACATGGAATCACTAAGATAGGAAAAGGCCTCTAGGATTGAGTCCAGCCACTAATCCAGCACTGCTGGGCTCCCCACAGTGATGTCTCTGTGCTCTAAAGAGGCTCCTCTCAGTCCTCCTCACTGCCAGGGGAGCTCTGGTAGCACAGGAGGAGGCCTGCCAAGGATGTGCTCTGAACTTGCACTTCTCAAAAGGTTTTTCCTTCAAAAAACCCCCCAATCCCAACCACATCATTCCACGTGCTTGGGAGAACAGAGGGCAGCTGCAATTTCGAGTCATGGCTTTCACTCTTTAAAATAATCCAACGGGTGAAAAATTCTAAGGAAGGGTGACCCTGGGTGTCTCGGTGCATCCCCAGCCTCATGGGTGACAGGTCAGGGGACACCCAGGAGTTTCCCAGGCTGCCTGTGCAGGGTTAACCCCCTCTGGCCATGGCTGGAGGGCCAAGTAAAACCCAGCAGGGTGTACCTACCCAGAGAGCAATTTCCTCCTGCACTGAAGCTGTGACAGCAGCCAGAAACTAGTGTTTAAAAACAGCACCACGCAGGTGGTGGTGAGATAGAGGTTTTTGGGGGCACAGCCATTTGAGGGGCAGAGAAGGCACATCTGGTGTGTCCTGAGCTCTGCGATTGTCTCCTGCCACTGCATGGAGCTGATATTGCTCCTTATTGATTTTCTACAGTAAACTCAATTCCTGAGGCGTTCCTGTAGTTCAGAGGATGAAAACAGAGCAGGGAGTGCCTGCAGTGCCAGGCTGACTGGCAGAGGTCCTGCCCTTGGCCACGCCAGGGATGGGTGACATGTCCCCTGGGAGCAGGACCTGCGGGGGCACAGCTGGCACCACGTGCTGTCTGTGGGTGCTGAAACCCAGCGGGAGTGTTGGCAGCCAAATGGGCAGGGAGCTCCCACCTGTGACCTGCCTGAAGCTTTGCCCTCTCTGTCACACACCCTGTGGTAAATGTCACTGTGTCGCTTGGGGGGGACACCTGCACAATCCTCTCTCCCCCACCTCTGAGACTGATCTTTGCTTCCCATCCACCGCCTTCCCTTTTAGCTCGACTTGGTGTAATCCTGCTAGCTGGATCCCTGGGAAATCTCACCCGATGGGATGCAAATCCTGAGGAAATCCTTCCTCAGCAGAGCATCTTCCAGCAAGCCTCTGCTCCCAGGGAGGCTTTCAGAAAGGGATGGGGTTTGGTGCCCCCAAACCGGTGCTGGGATTTGGATGTGCTGGTAACCTTGCTGGCTCCTCACCCTTCCCTCCCTCCAGCGCTTTGCTCTGGCTGGCTGGCAAAGGCAGAAATCAAGCTTGGAAAAGTTCAGGGCTGTTGCCTGTATTTCCTGTGGAGTCTCAGCTCCTGGCTCTGCTGGGACTGAGTGGAAAACCAGCCTTCAGTAGGGTGGCCAGTGACTATCCCTGCATGAATTTATCAGTGCTGTGTGACACTTTGTGCTGTTCCCTACTTCATGTTTCAGCCTTTTAGATTATTTTGGAAACAGGACACATTTTGCAGCAAAATCCTAATGGGTTCATTCCTTCTCCCAGCATTTTACCATCTCCTCATGCAGGTTTATAATTACAGATGGGATTTTGACAAGTCAGAGTCCCCGTAATGGCAAATTTAAACTCCCTGATGTGAATCAGAGGAAACTGAGATGATTTTGCAATGCATATTTATTAAGGATAGTGGTGGCTGGAGTCACTTTCACTCACCAGATCTATATTCTGGCATTTATCTCCTCAGAAGCTTCATCTTTAGTGAAAATAGAATTTAACCCCCTCACACACACACACAGAGCAGCATAAACACCATTGCTGTGGGTCCAGGAATACTCCTTTGTATGAGAATGCAGAAGACACCTTGCAGTGCCTAAAGGGGCTCCAGGAGAGCTGGAGGGGACTTTGGACAAGGGCATGGAGAGACAGGACAAGGGGAGTGGGTTTAAACTGACAGAGGGGAGGGTGAGATGGGATATTGGGAAGGAATTCCTCCCCAGGAGCGTGGACAGGCCCTGGCACAGGGTGCCCAGAGAAGCTGTGGCTGCTCCATCTCTGGAAGTGTCCAAGGCCAGGTTGGACGAGGCTTGGAGCCACCTGGGCTGGTGGAAGGTGTCCCTGCCCATGGCAGGGGTGGGACTGGATGGGCTTTAATTTCCCTTCCAACCCAAACCATCCCATGATTCTGTGAACCAGCCTCTCCACCCTCAGAGCCACATCCCTATAGCTCTGGTTTAGCATCTCACACATCTGGAAGTCCCGAGGTCCCTTCCCTTGTGATTCTTCCATGACTTGACCAAACCCAGCAGCAAACTTCTGTCCCTAACAGAGTGTTGGCTGCTCAGCTTAGTGAGATCTGGACTCCTTCCTTCAAAGTTTCTTTTGCCCAAATCTCTTCCACGGTGCCTGAAATGCAGACTCCTTCTGCTCCTCAGACCATAAAGCTTTGAAGGGCAACTATTTGAAGAGACTCAAGCAATAAAGATCTCTATCCCAGTCCTTTGATGTCATGGGAAAAAAAAATAAGGATTTCTGTCTAAATTCAGGAGAAATGAATCTGCAGCTCTTGGCTTGTCCCCACACCCTGACAATCCCTGCCCAGGAGGGCAGGAATGCCCTGTGAGCCACATTTCTTCTGAAAACATTGGCAAAGACAATTCCCCTTCCCCAGCACACTCCGACTATGGCAAAGAGCTCAAATTTATCCATTTGAAACACTGGATTCTATTTTCTTCTAAAGGAGTTTTCATCTGCATTTCCTTCCACTTAATGATATGGAAATGAGCTCCTTGGCTCAGGCAGGGACAGCCCTGTTCTGGCAGCAGGGTGGCCACAGGGAAACGTGTCTCTGTCCAGATCTCCTGGGTCACACAGAGGTGCCCGTGGTGCCCCTTTCCCCCACGGGCAGTGCCAGTGTCTGGTGCACTGCCAGCTGCCACCTTCCAGCTTGGGGACATTTGGGAAGCACTGCCTTTGTGTTGTCCTGCACATGGTTATGCATTTTGGGCTGCCTTGGACACCACGGTCAGAATTCAGTTCTGTCTCCAGGGTGGCTGGACTGGAGTGTCCCAGTTCCACATTCGCACCCAGGCAAGCTCCTTGCCTGCTGGTTAGTTGCATTTAGGGTATTTTAGTTGTATTTAGGATATTTGCAGAGACAAATTAATCTTTCAGCAAAGCTTTCCTGGCTCTTGCCAGTACTTCTCTGGAAGAGAAATCCAACCTTTTCAAACACAGACCTTGAGGCAACAACCAGCTCTCACTGGGACTGGGCCATGTGCTGGGACAAGGCACTAGAGGGGGGTGAGGATCACTCTTCCTTATCACCTTTGGCCCCACAAAAGGAGTGTTTTGCTGATACAGTGAAGGGAAAAGCAAGGCAAGGAGAATCGGAAAGCACAGATTTCCCTGGCAAATGCCTGCCAGCACCGTGCCTGAGCTGAGCATTTCCCTTGCTCCGGGCCATGCTCGCAGGCTCCATCTCAGCCCCCAGAATCATTTATGAGAAATAAATATATATGTATAAATTCCACATCCTCTGCAGTATTTTTACTGGGATAAGGACATGACAACAGCAATTATGCACAAGACTGACTGTAAATGGTCTCTCTGCAGTCACAGGAAATGTTTTGCAGAGAGGCAGCTTTAACACCTGCGAGGGAGTGTGGGCTTAGCACCCCTGGGATCCGACACCGCTCAGCACCAACTGCCTTCAGGACTGCAGTGCTTCTCCCCGACCCCTGCGTGTGCCAACAGCCACTGTGGAGAGCCAAATGATGCCTTTAAATTGCTTTTAAGATGTTAGAACTAGTAAAGGTCCCACTGCTCTAGTGCACGTGGCGCTGCCTCCCTGCAACTGGGAAAGATGCCACGTGAAGTGCAAGTATTTAATGGCATCATCACCAAGGCAGGAGACTTAAATAAGTGTGAAACAACCCAGGATCTTAGAAATTAAAAACTTCAAGGGTTCAAAGGCACTTTGGATATGGCCCTGAGCAACCGGGGCTAGTGGAAGGTGTCCCTGCCCATGGCAGGGGAGGAGAATGAGATGGGCTTTAAGGTCCTTCCCAACCCAAACCATTCTGTGACTCGATGAATTGATGAACTTGTATGAACTCAGAAATATATGAGGAAACTTATTCTTTCACTCTCAGCTTTGGTTGGGGTGAGCCTGATCCAAGCTTTTCTCAGCAAAAAGAAGTGTAAGAAAAAAAGAGCAAATATTGCAGGACTCCCAGCAAAATAAAAGAAGAATCTGTTTTAAATATTTGATTTGGAAGATGAGCACAGAGAAGGTAGTGGCCTTTTTTATAAATGTGCTCTGCAGTTTTAGCCATTAACTCTATTTTATTTCACTTGCAGACCACAGGGTTGATGTTTTCAGGGTAACCAAGAACAAATGCAATACCACCTGCTTACTGCTCTGAAAATCAGGCCCTTTAAGATGCTTCAACAGCTGAAAATGTGACATGCTAGTCCATGAGGTGCCTTAAAAATCTTTGCCTGGGATTTCAGGGAGAGATGAGGGAGTGGTGCTGCCCCGGCTCTCCATGGCCAACTCGACTCCACTCCCTGTTTGCCTCTTTAGCCTGTCTCAGAAAACAGGTTTTCTTGTCAGCTTTGCTTTCCTGCCCTTGTTGTCAGCAGTGTCCCTCTGTCCTCTGAGTGCTCCGAGGATTCCCAATGGAGGGAAATGGTCCCTGTCCTCCTCCCAGCCAGTCCTCTGCATCCCAAAAATCCAGCGGCAATGCTTTGCCAAGTCTGGCTTTTGTTTCAGGTTCCTTCCAGTTTGTAAACCTGTGGGAGGATTTTGTGCTGTTTTATAGGATTTGTAAATCCATTGCAGGGGAAAAAAATATGTAAATACACTTCTGGACTTACAAAGGAGTCAGATGTTCTGGTGAAATCCCACGATTAAAACCAGCAGCCTCTCAGTCTGGATTGCAATGTAAAGATTTACAGGCAGATTTTATGAGTTCCATGTGAGATGCAGAATAACACCTCCAGCAACACGGTTTTCTGCATCTAAATCAAAAATAACCACAGCAGATGAGGTGATTGACTAAATAATCCTCCCTTGAATTTTTATTTTTTTTCTCCTACACATGATCTGCATCTTTGCATTTCCCCCCTGCTCCTTGCAGAGCTGCTGCAGCAAAGGAGGCAGCACCGTGTGTGCCCCAGCCCTGGTGCCAGTGTCCAGCCCTGCCTTCCATGACCCTCCCAGGCTGGCTCTGCCCTGGGAGGGAACCAGCTGGGCTGGGTCTTTAATTGCCAGCTTTCCAAAGCAATCCCATTAACGCACTGGTCCCCAGTGTCCCACTGTTTGCAGCATGTCCCTCATTTCCACAGAATCATGGAATGGTTTGGGTGGAAGGGAAATTAAAGCCCATCCAGTCCCACCCCCTGTCATGGGCAGAGACACCTTCCACCAGCCCAGGTTGCTCCAAGCCCTGTCCAACCTGGCCTTGGACACTCCCAGGGATCCAGGGGCAGCCACAGCTTCTCTGGGCACCCTGTGCCAGGGCCTGCCCACCCTCACCCTCGGTCCCATCCTGGAATGACACCAGGGGTTGCCCCAACCCAGGGGCAGCACCAGCACTTGGTCCCGTTAAACCACAGGACATTCCCAGGGGCACGGGGATGGCCCCAGAGCCAGCTGTGGCACGAGAAGCCCTTCTGGATCCTCCTGCCAGGCAAGCTTTGCCCAGCGTTGATCCAGCACTGAGGGATGTGTCACGGCCATGTGGGATCTCCCCGTGGGTCTGGTCCTGCATGTGCACATCCCCCGGGAGAGCAGGGCTGGGGCACGGGAGGGTGTCCTGGGAGCTGCCAAAATGCTGAGACTGAGCAATGCTGATGTGGTGTGGGAAAAACCTCCCTCCCTCCAGCTGGATGAGACCCCTGGACAAAGCAAACCCCTCACCAGGACATGGGGCAGCAGAGGGAGAAGGTGGTGTGAACACCAGGAACAAGGTTCATCCACCACTTCAAAGCTGAAACTTATATTTTTTGGGGGGGTGCAGGCAGCTTAAGGGTTAAATATAATCCTGGTCTTGCAGACTTTATTCACAGCCAGAGATTGTAGGACGTCTCCCCTTTTACATCCCCCCAGAGACATCCTTTACTGCCTGAACAGCAGTTCAGAATTCCGGCAGAGCTGCCTCCGAAATGGGTCACTCCTTCACAGAGGGAGCATGGAGCTGTTGGCAGCCACTGCTCTCAAAGGACAAGGGCATTCGTGTTTTCACCCAGCTGGGGGAAAGAGGTGAAGGGTCCCAGAGTTGAGGTGTCGATGTTCCTTCCCAGCTCTGAAGGCTGGAACGTGGCAGTTTGTGGGGAAGGAGGGAAAAACACACTGAGATTGGCATTGAGGAGAGAGATGTGAGGAAGAAAGGCACACACACACCGAGAAGGAAGCACAGAGAGAGGGGGCAGAGGCCTCAGAAGGGCACAGAGTACATTTGGGAAAGGCACCTCCAGGATAAACACATTAAAATCAGGAATTCCTGCTACGTTGGGCCTTGCTCGGCTCAGTGTGGCAGCAAAGTGCCCCGTGTAGGGTTTCAGTTCATAAATTGCAAAAAAAAATAAAATATTAAATCTTCATAAAATCTTAAAAAAACCAAAACAAAAGCATTTTCCAGTTTAGTAGTGGATTTACCTCTTTGCCTGTTTATAGCCCTGCAGTGTTTGTGATCAGGGTTTGGGCATCTGGGATGGGAGCCAGGACCAGCATCTGGGATGGACCCTGGATGGTCAGGAGCAAGGATCCCTCCCCTTTGCTGGCTGTCACCTCAGAGGGGCTGGACACCCCTCATCTGGCCCTGGGCAGAGGGGACACTGCTGCCCAGGCCTGCAGGAGTGCAATGGCTCCATGGAAACTGGTTTTCAAAGATGCACTGGAGCGATTAGTCTCAGACCCGGGCAACGGGGAGGGTCTGAATGGGAGCATCCTGGAATGGGTGAATGAATCCTGGAATGGGTGAATGCAGGACAGAGTGGCAGCCCCAAGGTGACATTGCCACTGAGAGGGAGGAGTGCCAGGAGCTCACCAAGAGCTCCCCCAGTTTGGTGAGCTCATGTCCGTAGCTGCACCTTGGGGGCCACCAGTGCTTGCCAGGCTGCCCAACCCTGAGCAGCACCAGCCAGAAAGTACAAAACTGGGAGAGAAAATGGGCTGTGAGAGGCAAAGTCCAGTTTGTAGAAGACACCAGACCCACTTGATCCTTCATTTCCACCAGTGCACAGAGCTGGCCATTGGCAGAAGCTCTGGGAGGTTCCCAGAGGTCTTCTGCCACCCCGTTTCATACAGAACAAGCACAGCCCCTGAGAAGAAAAGGCTGCAAGAGGCACCAGATCTCTCCTGCCAAGCCTCCCCCTCCCACCTGCACTAAGATCCAGGCTCAGAGATTGGCCAACGAGCTGAAATCGCTGCTAAAATACAGTGATTAGCCATTTCTGTAGCTTAATGGCAGTTGTTTCCTATCAAGGCTACAGGTAAAATTGAGCTCATTCTGTGTTAAGAAAGAAAAGCAAGAGCTGCACTAAAAATAGAGAGGATGATGGGCAGATGTACGACTGTCACAACAGAAACACGTCCACTGCAGCCCCTCCCTGGCACTCACCACAGGCTGGTGCTGGCAGTGGGGCTCTGCCCTGCTCCCGTTTAGGAGCTTTATTTTGCATCAAGCTGAGGAAAAATTGGGATTCCTGCAGAAGTGTGGGCATTTTCCAGGAAACAGAGAGTTTGGAAAGCTGATGATATAGTACAGTGGGGCTTGGGAAGTTCAGTTCCCGGTGGGAAGAAGACTGCCATAGAGCCCATATAAAACAGCTGATTACAAACCCAAGGGTTTCCAGGGCTTTCTTTTTCCTGTTAATGACAGCTGCTCCTCGGAGCTTCCCAGAGATACTCCAGGGAAAGCACCTGGCTGAGCCTCCCTCTGACACGTGGTGCAGCACAGCAGCTGGGCCAGGCAGGGCTCTGGGGACCAGCAGTGTCTGCACTGGGAGGGCTGTGGTTCCATCCTCCCCATCCCCTGCAGAAGGGCCATTCTCCAGCTCTGTTCACCCTTCCATGGAGAGATTAAAAGGCAGGAGTCTAAAATCAGACTGTTGTGCGGGGAATTTTTGAGGGTTCGATGAGATGTGCCACTTGTCTCATGCCTGTGACACCCACAGAAAACAGCCTGGACAATCAGAGAGTCCCAGAATGGTTTGGGTTGGAAGGGATATCAAAGCCCATCCCATCCCACCCCCTGCCATGGGCAGGGACACCTTCCACTAGCCCAGGTTGCTCCAAGCCCCATCCAACCCGGCCTTGAATCCCAAATGCTGTTGGAAAAAACACAAACTGCAAGACTGGGGAGGAGCAAAGTCTTCCAGGCTGTGGGGAGAAGGATTTCTCCTTCCTTTAGCACAGAACCAACATTTTGTTCTTTGTGCCCTTTTTAGTTTGGAAACCCTGCTTGATAAATTACTAGAGGGCCTCATTAACTGCAAAGATTTGTCGGTTTTCCCAAAGCAATCCGGGGTGTTACTTAGACCAGAGGAGCAAATGGAAAACTGAGAGGGAAGCCAAGCACAGCCCTATTAATCCTGTGTTATGGATCGACATTTGTCAACTCTATTGAAGTTTGTTGTACCGAGTAGAGCCCAAGAGACCACTCAATTACTTTATCTCTGAGCAATTAGGATCCTGCTCGTTCAGGTCAATCTATTAGCACAGAGAAAAAGATTTGGATAGAAGATTAACACTAGAAAATCCACTGCCAGGTGTTTTGGGGTCTTTTAGAGGGGAAAAACCCCCACAGATTTTCCCTTTCATACACTCGATTTGTGGAAGCAAAGAAGAGGTCGTTTCATTTAACATCAGCAAGGGGCTCCCTGATGTGGGTATGTCCCCCAGTGCTCCCCTCTCCATCTCTTCCCAGTAATCCCTGTGTGTTCCAGGAGACTGTAGAGGGATCAATCTATTCTTAGAGCCAAAAATAACCCAAGGCTGGTTCTCCACTGCCACACTGGGACACGTCCATTCCAGAAAGATTGAAGTGGCAGTTGTGCCACATAAGCAAAGCACTGTTAAGGTTTAGGCAGGGCAAACCAGGAGCTGCTTTTAGGTCTTCCTCAGTGAGAGTGAAGGATATTCATAGAAGAGAGGGAAGTTTTTTGAAGCACATGCATTTTCTGCAGCTCCTGATTCATCTTTAGAAGGCACAGATAACAGTAGATGCACAAGTTTGGAGGAGTTTTTAAAAGGGTACAAAGAAGTATAGGATGGGAGAATTACCAGGTTATAAATGTCCCATAGTCAGGGACACTCAGATTTAACCTGGAACTTGCAGCTTCTGCTCCTGAGCTTAACAAAGGCAGGTGTGTCAGGAAGGGGGTCCTTTTAAGCAAGAATATCTATAATAAAAGTTCTGTCCCTCCCTTCCTTTGCCATCCCCGTGAGCAGAGCGACACTAAGGGAATGGAAACTGGAGCCGAGGCTATGTCGTGACCCAGAGATGTCACCACATTCAACCCCACCCTCCTAAACTGGTCTCAGCCAGGTAATATGAGCCAGGTTGGACTTCATTCAGCAGTGATCAGCTCTTGGGATGATACCCTGCCATCTGAATTGGCACAGCTTCACTGCTGCCGCTGTGTAAGGGGGACTGGTGAGGCTGCACAGAGCTAAGGGAACTGCAATGAGGCATCTCAGTTGCCTGCACGGAGACACCCTGCCCTGAACTTGCAGTGTGCTTTGGTCATTCCATGACTGCCCACTGAAGGATTCTTTTTCCGTGTGAAGCAGAGGAGCTGCGGAATGGAAATGGCAAAATCTCGTACCTGGGAACGGTTACCAAAACTACTGAGAGAATTGAAATGTTGGTCCACAAAAATAAAATGGCAGGCAATGAGCAATGGGAAACTGGATCACCAAGTTATTACCCTCCAGGTTCAGGATCCCGAAGATCTAGAAGATGGAAAGAGGCTTCAAAAAATTCCAAACAAACCAAAAATCATATGACAAATCGTTTTCAATGAATGATTCTTCACCATTATAGAAGATGAAAATCATGTCTTGGGATTAATTTAACCAGTGAGTCATGTTTGGTGACTTAAATGACCTGCTTCCCCTCTCCTCTATCATTTCAGCAAACTTAATTCCTTTTCCTGTTAGTGAATCATTCCTGGTTTCCAGAATTCCATCCCTCACTCTTAGCTGTTGAGTGAGCAGACTGAATGAATGTTTTTTTTCTCCTCTGGAGTGTTGACTCACCCCTCTTTATCCATCAAGGCAGTCCGACATCCTGGGCTGCTCAGGGCTCCTGCCCTGTGCCTGGAGCCCATGGCAGGGCTGTTTGCAAGAGAGGGAATACAAGTAGATTCCAAATTAGTCTGCCTGGGTCACTTAGAGAAGTGTACAGCTAATGGTGCACATGCTGTGTGCCTTCACCCAGGGATTTCCTCAGAATCCCACCTAAGCATCTCCCTGGTGGTAGTGGTGCTTTCATCTCTCACTGCCCCTCACACGAAGAGGCTGGCTGTATCTTTTCTTTGAATTTTCACTTTACAGCCAGACCTAGAAAGGGTATCTCACACACAAGAGGGCTGTGGCAAACCCAAAAATCCTAGACGGGATGTTTGGACGCTGAGCCCTCTGTCCTGCCCCTTGGCCTGGGAACAGCTGGGGGATGTTGGTGCCTGACCCCCAAACATCTCTGCAGTGATGCAGAGCAGGTCTTTGCGTAAGGGAGGGCTGAGAGCAGGACAGGGACACAAAGAGAACTCTGCCTGTGCTCAGAAAGAGGGCTAAGAGTGCTCTTAGCAGGTTTGAAACTCACATCACGCCCAGCACCCTCCAAATGCTTTCCCACAGCACCAGGAGGGCTGAGCAAGTATATGGAGGAATTCATTGTGTCAGAGAAGCACAATAAAACCCCAGGTACTTCTGCTGTTGGCTGAGAGACTTGTCTGCAGGCTCTGCCCAAACTGGAGACACTTCCCTGCTGTTGGGAACCTGCTCTAGCCTGGTGGAGATGTGCATACACTGACATGGGGCACTCTGTGCTGCAGGGATAAGATCAGCTCCAACATCAACACGAGGAATAATTTACATAAATATGTACACACATATATCTAATTAGATAGAGATGATATAGATACAGAGATATGGATACAAAAGCCTCCTGTCAATGTGAGTGTGTCTTCCACCAACATGGAGAGTCCCTTCTTCCAATTTCAGCCAGGAACTCCTCCTTTCATCCCTATAATACTCTGACTTTCAGCATCCCAGGGCAGAGCTGGGCACATCCATCCCTGAACTGTCCTTTCCAGCCTGGAATGAAAAGCTCTGTTGCAGGGAGAGTTTGGTGTGAAGCCCCAGCCTCTGGATTCCTGGGATTAGTCGATCATCCCAGCCTTAATATTTAATGAAGAGTAACTAGTTTGCCTTCTTAGTGCACAGATAAGTTGAAAAATGCTAGTGGTGTGTATTGAAAAAGCCCAGAAGGCTGGAGGCAAATAAATAGATTATTTTGCTTTTAAACCTCCTGGGTTTTTTAAAACCACCTCCACCCTGACTTTGTAGAGCACCAGCTGAGCCCAGGCCTGGGTGTCCAGCTGGGCTCTGCATCCCTGAACACTCCTGTGGGATAACCCTGCTGAGGAATCATGGAATTGTTAGGGTCGGAAAAGACCTTCAAGATCTTCAAGTCCAACGGTCAACCAGCACCACCACCATGTTCACCACTGAACCATGTCCCCAAGTGCCACGTCCATGTGTTAGAACACTTCCAGGGATGGGGACTCCACCACTGCCCTCTGCCAATGCTTTACAAGCCTTTCCATTAAATAATTTCCCCTCATATCCAATCTAACCCTTCCCTGGCACAACTTGAGGCCATTCTCTCTTGTCCTGTCTCTCATTCTCTGGGACAGGAGACCAACCACTTCCTGACTGTCCCTCTTCAGGGAGTTGCAGAGAGCTAGACGGTCCCCCCTGGAGTCTCCTTTTCTCCAGGTTGAGCCTTCCCAGCTCCCTCAGGCACTCCTGGTGCTCCAGACCCTTCCCCAGCTCCATCCCCTTCCCTGGGCACTCCATCCTGTCATTACAGCATTTCTGACCGCCCAGTAAACCCTGTTGCTTCTCATTCTCAGGCTAGAACCACTTTTCCCATCCTCTGAGAAGCCCTGGAAACACTGTCAAATACCCCATAAAATAACCTTTTCCACAGTATCCCTCTGGACTAGTCTCTGGGTCCCCCTTTATGCAATTTCAGATAGTTGGAGAGCTTTACATGCTACATTGCCCTCAGAAATAGAATTCTGCCAAAGCACAGCACGTACATCAGTGTCTGGAATTATGCTAACCACTGCTCATCTAAATTATTATATTAACTGGAAAGGGGGAGCACACCCAATTTAACAGGGGAGAAAGAGCAACAAATCTAAGACGAAGAATTGCTATTTTACAGAGAGAAGAAAACCAGGAAACTAGTGACTATAAAAGCTTTGCTGGAAGTAAAGAACCTTTTATTGTGGGAATTTAAAAGCTTTTCTCTTTCGAGGGTACACATTACAGAAGGCAACACAGGGATCTGCTGGGGACAAGCATGTTGGCAGGTGCCCAGTCTGGGTTTTACTGAAAGCAGGTTTTGGTAGAACTCAAAACTATGTCATACAATCACTGGCTCCATCCTGCCTGGGGAAAAGGCATGGCCACCAACAGGAGGAGGATCTGCTGGATCAGAGACTTCTCCTTCCCCCACCCACTCCAGGCTGGGCACAGTTAAGGGTTTTGACCTGGGTATTCTCTCGCCCTCTGAGGCTGCTCCTGCACTGAGATCAAAGCTGCACATCCAGTGCTGCTCGAGTCAGAGAGGCCTCACTGAGCCACTCCGCAGCCAGGGGACAGAATTAACATTAAAACTGTTTATCTGCAATGATAATGATTCCCGTGATTCTGTCATCCAAGCAAAGCAAGAGGGAATCCAAAATCCTGGGTCTGTCTCCCACCTTGGCTCATTCTCTTGCACTGGAAAATGGTTTTTCACCATCTAAGGGCTTTTCGTTCTCCTCTGGAAACAGAAATACATGTGAAAATGTGTATATACACAAGAATGCAAGTGCGTGTGTGTCTGTATGTATATTGTGTTTGTAAGCATATTTTCCAGAGTGTTGTGAGTCAAAGAGTGAACACTTCGCAAGTGTTTTCAGCTCTGCCGTTGACAGCAGCTGGAGCAATTCAAGGCATTATTCACCATTCCAGAGCCCCTTCTGCAGTGTGTGCAGGGAACTCTGGAATAAACTGGGGGAAATACAGGAACCCATTGTATTTTATTTTTGGGGGAGTGAGAAAACTTTATTTACTCGATGGGCTTGCTTTGAATATAAAAAAGACCAGTAAAGGAAGTGGGTTTTTATTACTATAGAGCACGTTGGCTGAGATCTCAGCAGCAGTGGAAGGTATATTTATCATGGACCAGCAGTAGGAATAGCTAATAGGTACATAAACCTCCTTTAGGCCCAAAGCAGACTTGAGGAAAGAAACCCCATGTCCCTGCAAAGACTGTGAGAAGACAATACTAACTCCTGAAGTATTGGTTTCTTATTGTATTGATTATATTGCAGCGATAAAATACAAATTCGGTATATTCAGCAACGACAGCTTTACTGCCTTATTGTGCTGATCATTACAGAAAGCATAAATTGGGTCATAATTCCGAGGAGTCATCAGAAAAGCACGTGCAGCTCGGAGTTACTTGTTTGAAATAGTGTTTCGGAGATGCTCAGGAGAGGGTCGATGCTCAGGGCACGTGTGTGGGTGCAGAGCTCTGGCACAGACATACCTTCTGGGCACCGCTCACCTGCCCAGCCTCGTCCCACCCAGACCATGGCCAAGCCACGGTCCTCCTCTCCCAGGGGTGGTGGTTAACACCTCTGCTGGGAGGAAAGGCTGAGGGGACTGGCATGGCTCAGCCTGGAGAAGAGGAGGCTCTGCATGATCTAATTCAGCTCCTGAAGGGAACGTTTGAGAGAGATGGAGAGAGATTGTTTACAAGGGCCTGGAGTGACAGGACGAGGGGAATGGCTTCCCACTGAGAGAGGAGGTTTAGATTAGAGATTAGGGAAAAATCCTTCCCTGGGAGGGTGGGCAGGCCCTGGCACAGGGTGCCCAGAGAAGCTGTGGCTGTCCCATCCCTGGGAGTGTCCAAGGCCAGGCTGGACGGGGCTTGGAGCAACCTGGGCTGGTGGAAGGTGTCCCTGCCCATGGCAGGGGGGGGGACTGGATGGTCTTTAAGGTCCCTTCCAACTCAGGCCATTCTATGATGAAATAGGTGCCCATCCCCTGAGCAGGTGCCACCAGCTGCCTTCCACCAGCATCCCTTTTAGCTGGACTTCCAATCAGGCTGGAGCACTGGGCACGTCCCAGCTGCAGGGTTAGACCATCCAAACCCTCCAAGAGCACCCTTCGCTCAGAGACGGCTGCCTGGCTGCCCGTGCTTGGTGTCAGTGCAGAGAGTGGATCTGGTGGGCACAGAGGGGGTCACTGCCCTTCAACAAGAGGAAACAGGAGGTCTGGGGGCCCCTCTGCCTCACAGCACTCTTGTTTAGGTTGCATTGGCTTCTTTCCCCCATGACAGGGAGTAGAAGTAAACGATCCTTAAGGTCCCTTCCGACCCAACCAGCCTGTGCTTCTGTGATTGAGAAGCAACCAGTGCTGTTTACAGAGGTGAGTGGTCACAGTAATCAGTATTTTACTCCCCTCCCCTTTGATAAAATATCAGAATTTGGTAAAAATGGGACTGATGAGCTGAAGAGACTGTGAAGAGCATAGACCAAAGCCTGCCAGACAGCACTGTCAGCTCACACTGTCTTGGGCACAGCAGCAGCTATGTCCAGGAATGACTCCCACCTAAGAAATCCATGCTGGAAAGGGAAAGCCATCCTGATGCCATCAAAGCTGGGGAGATACAACCCTCTTACTGCCAGGAGCAGCCCTGTAGGCTGTGTGTTGTCCAGCATGTTCTTAAATGCTAAGCAAACACAGCCCACTCCCTCCTCAGTGGAGGAGGTGGAGTTGGTTTGTGATAAACTGTGCTTTTCAAGGCTCTGTCCCAGCTCTGGTCCCAGCCAGCCCAGGGCTCTTCTTTGCACCTCTCACAGTGGGACCAGCTGAGATGCTCTGCCAGAAGGATAAACTACAAACAGATTAGCCCAGCCTGTTTTAATTTCCCAGGAAAATTTCCAGCACAACAGCCCTAAGGAAGTCTTCTCTTCCTAGCTAGATTTGACCCCAGAAATGTCCCCACCAGCTGACAGAGCTCAGGGAGCAGTGACTGTGGGTGGTGGGAGCACAGGTCTTCTCCCAGCAGCCATCCATGGCACAATCCCCAACAGCCTGACTCCCAGAATAGTTTGGGTTGGGAAAAAACCTTAAAGCACATCTTATTCCAGCCCCTGCCACAGGCTGCTCTGAGCCCTGGCCAACCTGGCCAATATCCCTCGAGAAATTTGCTTGCCATGAGTGATTTGGTCACTTTGAGCCTCAAAAAGAACGTGATGGCCTCCAACTGCAAACACTATTAATGTGGTACAGTGGAAGCTACCAGGAGATCAGATAAGAGCCTCTCAGTTTCAATGGAATAGGTCGTCTTCTCTCTTCCATTGTATTTTATCAATTAACCTTCAGCAAGCACAGAGCTTTCCCCAGATCTGGTGCTCCTGCTGGCAACTGCAGGAAAAGATACAAATTGTACAGATTTCTCCTTTTGGAGGAGAATATTTTTAATAACCAAAATGTTTCTGCACTTGGAATAAAGAGAGTGACTTTTCTCTTTCAAATGCTAAATTATTTCAAGCTGAGCCGTTGGAAACCATTAATAATTCAAGGAACTCTGCTTTCGGTAAGAACAACATCTGTTAGAAGGTGTTAAGGCACAGCAATAACCTGACTTTCAAAGTCATTTTCCCATTTTTTCAGTCTCTTTGTGAGGAAAAAAGGATGCTTTGGTAAATTATAGGAAGAAGCTGCTAATATGCTGCTTGCAAAACACTGGGGGCTGGGTGTCTGCAGTGCCAGGGGCATGGGCTCTGCTCTGCCTTGCCCTCCTTCCCCAGAACAGCCCCTGCTCAGGGCTCTGCTTTTCAGCCTCTTCTGCTCTGCACACCCTGAAATGTCGTCAGGGCACCTTCAGATCCCATATGACTGTTTTAATCAGCCTTTTGACAACAGGCTGCATTTCCCAACTCCTTTTCCCCATCTCTTTAAAGTTGTTTCCATATCGTTAGCAGACCATAATAATCACAGAATCGCAGAGTGGTTGAGTTCTGGAAAGACCTCTAAGACCATCAGGTCTAACCATCAACCCAGCACCATCACCATGTTCACCACTAAATCATGCCCTCAAATGCAAAATCCATTTTTTTTGATCACTTCCAGGGGTGGTGATTCCCCCACTTCTCTGGGCAGCCGGTTCCAATGTTTCATAACCCTTTCTGTCAATAAAAATTTCCTAATATCCAATCTGAACTTTCCCTGGTGCAACTCAGAATGAAGGAATGAAATTCCTCAATCCTTCTAGTCAATGAAGAATGAGACATGAAAGGCATGGATGGACCTTTCGAAGGCAACTCCTTTCTCAAATATAAGATCCCCTGGATCCCACTTTGGAGGTTCCAGGCCCCCTCTCCACTGACACTTAGGAGAAGCTGGATGACTGAAGGAGACCTAAAACCTAATTTTTGAGGGGTAAAACTGAGCAATATTTTGTCCTCCTCCCAGAAACGAGTCAAACCAACCAACACACTTAAAAGATTAGCAAAATTTAGAAGCCAGCTCCACATGCAGTGTGGTATTTCCAGATCTCCACGTGTTCAGAGATGGGAATTTGAGTCAGCTTATTGACAAAGCTGCTTTTCCAACCCTCAGTCCACATCCAGGTTTAGAATTACGGCTCTCTGCAAAGTTCAGCTGTGGAATTACTCCCTGTGCTTCCGTCCAAGCAGTACCTTTCCCATCCTCCTGCAGAACTCCGCTGGCAGCCCAGCTGATGTAGGAGCAGCCCTGTGAACTGCGGTCCTGCATCATTCTCACCTGGCTTACACAGAGATGTTGCAATCCAGATACCAGTCTCCCACAACAGTGCTGTGGTGCTAAATCCATAATTGCTCCCTCATCAAATATTCCGCCCGATTTTCATAACTTTCTGCACAATTTATCTCTTGAGTTTTCAGCTCTTGGAAAAACTGGGTATCAGAGGGGCTGTGTTGGTTTTCACACTGTTGCAAAAGTGAGTTAAGAATAAAAGAGAATAAAAGAGAAAGTTTGCGTTAGACAATCCAGCACCAAGAATCGGGGAAGACATCCTTGATCCACTGCGCTGTCCAGCATCCTACAGGACCAACCTTGTTTTAAAACATGTCCTGGGCACTGCTGAGGCCCCACCTCGAATCCTGGGGGCAGGTCTGGGCCCCTCATGACAAGAAGGACATTGAGGGGCTGGAGCATGTCCAGGGAAGGGATCAGAGCTGGGAAGGGGCTGGAGCAGCAGGAGGGGCTGAGGGAGCTGGGGGGGCTCAGCCTGGAGAAAAGGAAGCTCGGGGAGACCTTCTCACTCTGCAACTCCTTGACAGGTCTTTTCCAACCTAAACTACTCCATGATTCTATGATTTCCAAAGAATTTAGTCCTTTCCTGGGAAAATCCATCAAAATCCATCCCAGTTCTCTGAAAACCACAGCTGTTCTATGGGAAACAAACAGGCCAGGTTTGTGTGCTGTATGTATTTGACTCCCCCCTAATCTCAGGGGCTAAAAGGGTGGTGTTTGACAAGGCAAAGTGAATTCAAAGGCGAAGCCAAGCCCCAGCTTCAGCAGCCTCCAAAACTGGGAATGGAATTTGACGTGAAGGTTTTGGATCTGAGCACTATGATGATTTGACAGCAACATTACACAGCTCACGTTATTCATTGAACCTCCTAAATTTAAGCTTAAGTTTTAAGAAGCTGCTGAAAGCAGAGTTGTTGTAGAGGTCATTCCTATGTTAAACCTGTCGATGCAAAGGCCTCCTGTGAGATGAGATCTGAAGGACTTGTTAACACATTGAGTGAGCAGGGTGTGGAGCCATCAGATCATCCACACTGGGCTTTTTCTGTTTGCATTTCTGTTCGATCCTCAGTTGTGATAAATATTGATTAAATTTGGGAACAGAGCTTATGTGCATTGTAAATAATCTAATGTGTTTTATAACAACTCATTCCGATGCTGTTGGAGCTGCTAATTAAGAAGGTTGCTCATTACTTGTGACACTTAGAGGGAGAAGATTTGGCTGCTTTGTCATGGGCATCTATTATGTGTCTGCCCACCCACTTGAGAAGAAACCAAGAAATTACCACACACACAAAAAAAATATCCTTGGAATAAAATTAAGGCTTAAAGCACCTCGAGACATGGAATTTCTGGGGGGTAGGGGCTGCAAAAATATAACCTTTAAAAGCCATGACGGGCTTACTGCTCACTATGAGGAAGGAGAGGGAGGAGATGTTATTCCAGCACGGACACTATTGGTGTAATTGGTGGTGTAGGGTTGGGAGATCGGTTTGGAAAAGCCTGAAAAGTGCCCCCTGCTTGTGACATAAACACCCTTGAAGCATCTGTGGGCCATCATGGAATCATGGAGAGGAACCCCCTGCACTGACACTGAAGCAGCATCCAAATCCTTCTGCATCAGAGACCTGGAAGGATGAAGGATTGGCTTTTGTTTAACAAAACATATTTGTGCAACAAAACATGTTATGAGCAGCTATTTTCTGTGTTCTCCCTCCTATTTTACGGTGTCTAAACTGCATTTTCCCATTTTATAATCTCCTATATTTAAAGCCTCTTCTAAACCTTCAAGTTTTATGCTGGACTAAAGAATCAGCTTGTTTATCATGCACTGCATTTCCTTACCTATTTCCTTTCTCTTTCTGTCTCCTTTTGTAGGACTCTGGAACAATAACCAAGTCAAGAAGAAAGTTATCCAAGAAAAGCAGAACCTTCTGCAGGACAGACATTGATTTTCCTGCCACAGCCTGGAACTCGTTAGCATTTTCTGTTGCAGTGTTACATCACCCTTTCTGCCATGTGAGCTGCCTTGGACCATATTTGAAGAGGTTCTGTCCTGAGAACATGTGGATTGTGGGGTGAATCCCAAAGTAACATTCCCAAGGAAAACTCATCTGCGGTGTTGTTATATGGATAGACATTAAAGGCACACAGGATCAGGCGTGCTTGTTGCTCTGCAGGTGAAGGTTGTATGATACCACACCGAGGTGTCCTGGTCCACTTCCCAGCCTCCACCACCACCAGAAATCCTCTAATGGGCAGACCTGGCCACGGACTGTGTCTTTCCAGCACCTTGCTGGGAGAGCACAGGTTAGAGCTGAGCTCTGGGAATGCTCAGCAAGAGCCTGACATGGCCAGGCAGCAATTTTGGGTCTGTCACCTACCCAGGCACGTGCCACCTTGTCTTCTCCATGCCCTGGGAGGGCTGGGCAGGGTCAGCCTTATTGATGGGGAACGGGGCATTCAGAAGCAGCAGGAAAACCAGTTTTGCCTGCAGCACTCGAGTCCTGTTTTCATTTTACAGGATTCAGAGGCTGAGAAAGAGAGGAATTATCTTCTTTCATTATCCTGGCTCATAGCAAGAAGGCAAAGATTAATGCCATTAAAACATAAGCAATTGGTGCTTAAATGTAACATGACAGATTTCCTCTGAGCACATTCTGAACTATGGAGTTTTAACAGTGATAATAAAGCATTAAGAGAGACATTGAAGCTTGAAGGAACAGCAGAGAAACAGTTGTGTGTGGTGGGAACAGGAATGAATCCCATTCCATTTGCAGCCCGCATGGAAATGGCCTAATGTGAGAAGGAGCCATTTATTCCCTGGGCTAGTTCTTATAACTACTCCAACTGCTGAGCAATTTAAAACCTATGCATTTTTATAAGTGTCCATTTTTTATTTTTGATGAAAATAACCCTTTGGCATTGGTTAAATTATAAATAGGGAAAACAGGGGTGAGGCACTGCCGGCATAGCAATAGAACAGCTGGGAGGCACCAGCAACAGGGCTCCGAAACACACATCGTTTCCCTTCTGAGGCAGAACACACCCATGCCAGGGTGGTTTCGGGAGGAAAGTTTCCAACCAGCACTTCTGGAGTCGTAGAGCCCGGTGGGAACAGCCTGTGGTGTCTGCAGGAGTGGAGAGGGGTCTTGCTGGAGCTGCCCTGTGTGTCACCACAGTCCCTTCCCCTCTCTCTGTGCAATCAAAACGCATCACTGAGGAAAGCACACGCTGCTACAACTCACATTCGGCTTTGCTCAGCCCTTCCCTGCTCCCTCACCCACCTCCAGGACCTCAGCCCAGCGCTCAGAGCCCTTCAGAAGCTCAGCTTGAGGTGGCACCGCTGCACGTGGGGATGTGCGAGAGCTCAGGGATGCTGTGTGTCCTCCCTTTGCCCCAGTGGGCACCGTGGGGCAGCAGAGCCCTGCACACCCCCAGAGCCCGTCCCAGGCTGCAGGGAGGATGCCAACAGTCATGGCACTGTTTGGGGGGCTCAGGAAGACACGGGACCACCTGCAGACACCCAGATGCCAAAGTCGGTGTTGGAGCTGAGGGGCTTAAAAACAGCACAGTCCCACCTTTGGCTGGAGTGAGAAACACATTTTGGTTATTTTTTTTTCACCATTTTAAAAGGTATTAGGCTTAGATTAGATATTGGGGAGGAATTCCTGGCTGGGAGGGTGGGCAGGCCCTGGCACAGGGTGCCCAGAGAAGCTGTGGCTGCCCCATCCCTGGAAGTGTCCAGGGCCAGGTTGGACGGGGCTTGGAGCAGCCTGGGCTGGTGGAAGGTGTCCCTGCCCATGGCAGGGGGTGGAAATCAGTGATCTTTGAGGTCCCTTCCAACCCAAACCATTCCATGATTCTATGATACTCGTGTGAGAAATCTGTACATTTGAGAGCCCTGCCTGAAGCTGCCAAGTCAGCTCACCTTTCACTGTTGAGTTCCACGAGGACGGATATTTTCCAGAGAGATACACAGAGTAAAGGCAGGATTTAATCCAATTTTGTGAGCCAAAAAATGACAAGAGAAAATTCAGATACTTAAAAAACTTCCAGCATGTAACAACGAGGAAGCAAGATAAGCACCTTTGAATAAGCCCTCTCCTGGTATCATTTTTGCACTTACCAGGGGTGGTGAGCAGCCCTGGAACACATTAAAACCCAGACTTTTTAATACACATAGTACAGCAAATACAACCTGGAATTTTAATTTTTGATAACTTCCAAAAAGGTGGACTTGGAATGGCTCAATAACTTCACAGAGTAAGTGCTTTTAGAATTGACAAATATATAGCAAAATAAATATTTTATTTTTTTTTCATTTTTAAGGCTTTTCCATAAATACGCTAAAGTATGAACAAGCTGTCAGTGCTGAGTCTGCAGGCCTAACCTTGGGACACTCAATCATTTGTCCCCAGGGCAATCCTGCTGCTCTTCTCAGGGCTCCTCTGCCCTCTCAGGGACCCCTTGGGTGAGCAGGGGGGTAGCTGTGGCTACAAGACCTGCTTTGGTTGTGGCACCAGCCCTCTTCCAGTGCCATTGGGGTGGGGGACTCTTGCTGGGGTCCTTGGGGCCAGCACCAAAGGCTCTGGGGCAGCCTGGGCATCCCTGCCCACTGCAAAGCCATCAGCCACAGTGACAGTGGGGAAAAAACCCTTTCCCAAGGGCCAGAGGGGGTCAAGGAGATGTTCCCATGCCAGGCGTGTTCCTCCTTCCCCTTGTGTTTGCACCAGAAGTCAAGGTGTGCCACCACGTTCACAGGGGTAACTGTTGGATGACCCCAAGCAGAGATGTGACAGCAGCAGCTCACCAGCATTTTGGGGCTCCCGCTCCCCCTCCAGAGGGAGATTCTGCTGCTCCACAGCCTTATCCAAGAGCAAACAGCAGTTCCTGCTCCTGGAAGTGCACTGCCAGCCTGTGTGAGGAGCTGGAGCCCATCAGGAGCCTCCCAGGATGCGTTTGCTTTAATTTGGGCTCTGTGTGTGCTCTTCTCAGTTATTTGTCAGGCTGGACAGGGCTTGGAGCAACCTGGGCTGGTGGAAGGTGTCCCTGCCCATGGGAGGGGGTGGAATGAGATGGTCTTTAAATTCCCTTCCAAACCAACCCATTCTGGGATTCTGTGATTCTATGAACCCTTCTCCTGCTCTTCCTTTGGTTTTCACATCAATTTCCACACTCTCCTTTCCCTCTCCCCCTGCCAGGGTGTCCCTTCAGAGCTGTGGCCGTGTCCTGCTCTGGGCACTTGCTGGTGCCAGCACTGTAGAGTCTGACATAAATCAAGAGGCATAAAAAGAACATCATTAACTGAAATGAATGATAATTATAATTATACATTCTAATACAAACAAATATGGATGTTCCTGTTGAAGTCAAGGCCTTGGCTGCAGTTCCAGGGGTAGCTGCTTCGCTCTGCTGAAGACAAGGCTGCTTTCCCCTCTGGCTCATCTGGCCTCATGTATCCCCACTCCTGGGGAATTTTGGTAATCCATTAAAAATCTTCCAAAATTTTGCAAATCTTTAAAAAATTTTGCACAGAAAGTGCAAATGCTGGGGAAAAAAGGGGAAAAAAAAAAGAGGGTTTATACAGGTCTGAAAAGCAGGGAAAGCAAGTTCTGCTGGATTTCAGCCAGCAGGAATTAATTCCTCATTTGTCCTGTGAAACCTGGGGGAAACCCCTGCAGATGCAAGGGAGAAGCAGGGAGGCAAAACAGCTTAATGTGAGGGATGAGTGGCTGCATTTTAAAATTCTTTGGTGTTCCTTGCATGCTGTGGCAGCCTTGGAGCTGTGCAGAGCATGGGAGCCCAAACTCACGGGGGATTTCAACATCCTCAAACTTGGCTTCATTCCGAATCAGAGCTGAATAAGAAGCCTTTGAAAGTATCTGCTGTGACAAGGACACATCCTTGTTTGTTCCCATTCTGCTCTGTAGGAGCTGCGATTTTTCTGCTGGGGAGGGTGGAAGACTCCCTGTGTGCCTTCTCCTGGATGTGGAAGGCTGGCCCAGGGGCACCTTGCTGGGAGAAGGTGCTGGAGGGGCAGGGAGAGAGAGAGATGGGGAGTGTGGAGGGGGCAACACTGAGGAACCTCAAAGAGCAGAAGGTTTGCCCAGGTGAGGGAGCAGATGTGATTCCCTGGTGTGACATTCCCGTAGGGTTGGAACAGGCTCCCAAGGCTGCCAGAGCTCCAGGACTGTTTGGACAATGTTCTGAGGGACAGGGTGGGATTGTTGGGCTGTCTGTGTGCAGGGCCAAGAGTTGGACTGGATGACCCTGGTGGATCCCTTCCAGCTCAGTTCCATGGTTCTGTGAGCCCAGCAAGCACTGGAAGTTGCTGGTTTAGGTGAAACCATCACTCCACAGACACTGCTTGGGGAAGGAGAAGGATGATTAGCTGTTGGCTTTTGAAATCTGAAGTATGACTTCCTTGAATGTCTATTTTAAGCAGAAAAACGCATGCATTTGATGTTGAAATGAGCTATTTTGACACCTCTGGGGTGCTCCCATGAAATCAGACAAGCATGAAAGGCTCTGGGAGAAGCAGGAGGGCTGTGTAGCTGTGCCTGCGGGCAGAGCTCTGCCAGCTCCACACCTGGGAGGGCCTTCTACAGGGTCCTGGAGCCCCAGAGGAGGCAAAATGTGCTTGCCCTGGGTTTAGAAAGCACTCACAGGCTTTGTCACATGGGCTCAGCTCCCAGAGGCTCCAGTGCTCACACCCCTTTCCTTTGTACTGCCTGCAGGGAAGGCTGAGGACACCCTGCTGCTCCCCAACATCTGGGTGAAGGATTGGAGACAGCGCAACTATCCCGGGATTTGCTCTGAGGAACAGACAGCAACGGGCAGCTGAAGGCTTAGGGCTTTGTTTTCACCGGGATCCCACGGTGCCCCCAGGACCAAAGTCATTCTCTCCAATTGAACTTTGACCAACTACTTCCAGAGCAGATTTCCTTCAGTCTCGTGGGTTGGACAGAGGAGAGACGAGGCTGCTCAGCTGGGAAGGAAAGCAGCTTCTCTCACAAGCCCCTTGAAGGGACCGAGGGAACCAAACCAAAATATTTAGGTTTCAAGACAGTTTTTTAGGAAGGAAGTGTGTTTTCAGTGTTTTCCAGCTCCAAGCAGAAACCCCAAATGGTGAAGTTCTCCATCTTTAATTACAAGGTTTCATCCCCTACACCTTTCTCCTGAGCATCGGGAATCTTCCCAGACATCATCACCTTTATATGTGGGAAAACTGAACTCCTCAAGTGAGAATTGAGACATGATGGATCAACCATCGACCTTCNCCTCTTTTCTTCCTCCTTCTCTCCAAGCTGGTCTTGAGCTCTTTCTTTTGTTGCAGGCAGGTGGGACCTCCACAGGGCAGGGAAGGTGGGGCGCCCAGGGGACACGTGCAGATGTGTCTCACACTGCCCAGGGATGTCATTCAGCAGCAATGAACATCCCCCAGAGATGCACCAAGCATAGTGTTTGATATTTAATTATGAGCAGTTGCTTACTGGAAGCTGGATTGAAAATGCAGAATGTTTAGTGCCTTCAAATATTTTACAGAAATGCATAATATTTGCCATTAAACACATTTTTATGTGATACGGTGCCCCTTGCATTGCTTAAGAGACTATTATGCAAGATACACTATGGTGCTAAAAACACAGCTTTGACATAAGTGAAGTGCTGGAGACAATTTCTGTGTTAATCGTGAAAGGATTTTGGCAACATTCTTACCTTTTGTTTAAAAAAAGAAAAGCTGGTTATTTAATCCTGTTAGAGCATCATCATTAAATAATCACAATGAAATTCTCAACTGTAATGAAATAGAAAATATTTACGATAATGGTAAGAAGAAAGAAGGAACTCTTTAGGCACCTAAATCATCCTTTAAGGACTTTTATTAATCTCTTTAATTACTGGAGGGTGTAAGGTTCTTTCATTCCTTTTGGTTTGCTTTTGTCAGGATTCAGAGCAGAAAATACCTTCAGCTGCTCCTTGCATGTGTTTGGAATCCATTTCCTCGGAGGTGGGGACTCAAGCTGCAGGAAACAGGGTTTCAGACCGGCTGAATTTGAGAGTTAAAATTAAAATGGGCCTTCTGTGGGTTATTTCCCGACCTTTGCACCCATTTATTTCGGTAGGTGTGCACCGAGCTCAGCACCAGGGGCTGTGCAGGGCGGAGGGAGAGGGGTGTGATGGGAGGAGGAAGCCACAGGTGTCGAGGTGTGTAAATCCCTGGCAGCACACAGAGAAACACCTTCCAAACCATTGCTCTGGAAAACTTGGCTGCCAGTCCCGCGGTCCCTTGTTCCCCAGAGAGGTGCAAGCGGAGAGACATTAATCCAGAAGAGGACCTGGCAGTGCCAGCTCTGCCCTTGCTCCCCGTGGCACACTCCACATGATTTCCAAGGCAGAGCCATTAACATGCTGCTGAAGAATTTCCTGCACCTGCTATTTTTTTCCTGCCTCTGTCACTCTTTGAGTTTGAATCAAAAGGGGAACACACAGTCCTTTGTTTCTGCCTCCCCCTGAGACTGAAGGATGACAATTATCCTTCAAACACAGCGGAAAGTTTCTGAAAACTCTGGGGAGAAAGTGGCTAATGAATCCAACTGCAGCAGCACCACAGAACTCAAACACAGCTCCTCTTCACATTAGATCATGTCAGCCCTGAGCTCACGCGGGTTGGCCATTTGGTTGGATCCCCTTTGGGACAGGGAAATTAAATGTGGGAAAACAGATGCTCTGAAGTTACTCTGAAACTGGGAGACGTCAAGTGCCTTGTTATTCTCTCACGTGAATTGAACACTGTGAACAAGAACTCCTTCCTAGTGGTGAGTGCCCTTCCAGGGAAATTTGGGGTAATAAAATTCAATGTGTGATCTTGTGGAAATACGTGGTTGCACAATCTCTCACGCTCACAAGCGCCAAACACCGAGTGATGGGACCAAGTTGACAAACATGTGACACAGAGAACCGTGAGCTCTGGTTGTCAAAACACCTCCGAAATTCCTCTAATCTGACAACAAAGAAACACGTGCCCAATTTCTCTTACCCTGACAGGTTAGGGCTCTCCAAAGTCTCCTACAGGGCAAATTTTAGTGCATGTAGAGGAGAAGTCCAGAGATGTTTTCTAGCTGACCCCTCTGTGCCTCAGGCACCAAAGCCAGGCTCAGCTTTGGAAAGTCAACAGATGCACCAGCGTGGAAGGACAGACCTGGCCAGCAGCTCCTGAGGGGCCACGTGCAGGGGTTGCACTTCACAGGAGTATTTTGGCATCAGGAGGGTGAGTGGCAGGTTCTCTAACCACTCCACCAGCCTGCTCAGCCCTGTGCTGGGCACACCACGATGCTTCGAGTCCCAGACACTCCATGACACATTAGACACTGAAGGACTCGGGGCAGGTGATCCCACAGCGCTGTTACCTGAAGTTGGAGTGAAGAGCAAATAGAGATGGCCCAAGGGGAAAAAAGAGCAATTTTGTCTCAGCTGCTGCTCCTGACTGACCAAACCATGACTGACACCTCCTCTGCCCACCACCCCAAACCCCACCCAGTCTCTCTGTGCCCTCCCAGGAGCTGCTGTCCCCTCCCTGCTCATGTTCACTGTGGCCCACAGAACCTGTGTCACCCAAAATCTATGAGCATCACATACCAGCTACTCAGTGAGGTGCAGCCAGTTAGGAGAAAGCCAGACTTCTTCAGGAAAGCCACATCCAACCGCCTGGAGAGCAACAGAAGCATCTGCAAGGCTGTGTTGGGAGCAATGTGGTGGTACCCGATGGTGCTGGTACCAAACAGACCCAGCACTGGTCCCTACCCAGCCCTCCAGGTGGCTCTGGCGGGTGCCACAGGATGCCAGTGCTTGGCACGTGGTGACCACCAGGATGTCCTGGCAGGACCAGGAGACCAATCTGCTGAAATTTGGGCTGCTCCTGGGAAGCCAGGGAGCCTGCTGTGCTGGTTTTCATCAGGTCCCTGCTGCCAAACACTTCCAAAATCACCAGGATAAACAGAACCCACTCACAGTGTCTCTTCACTGTTAGAAAGCAAGGAATGACTTTTATTGGCAGCTCTGGCTGTGGATGTGGCTGACGAAATTCTTGCCTCCACACATCACTTTTTCACCTAGTCATCCATTTTGAACATAGAAATTAATGTTCATTGCTTCTTAGTTACGCAATTCTCTTTCTTTCCTTAGTGTTCTACCTTCTACTGGTTATGAGTTTCTTACGTTCTATGCTAATTAAGTTATTTTTAGTCTTTTTAATATCTTTTTCCCCACTAGTGACTTTCTGGCACAAAGACCAAGCCTTTGTTAGTCTTCTTTGTTATCTGCTGGTTTCTGCAGCAGGTCCTTTTTTCCAGGTGTCCAGGATCCAACAATCTACCTTTCTCTCCCAGGCTTTCTTTATTTATCCAGGTTAACTTTAGCAAAACTTACAGGTTTGGTGCTTTTTTCTCCTATGTTCTCACAAAAATAGCTTATGAACAACCGTTTGCTAAATGTTGGCTAAAAGTGATGTAAGGGCTAACACACAACCTATGATTAATTAAAAGCATTAAATATTAGAGCAGTTATATCATTTCCAACAAAACCACCAAGCTGTTGGTACCAAAGCCATCAGAAGTGCCCTCTCTTTATTGCATGTGCTTCCCCCTGAAGTCCCAAATCACTCCCACCCACAACTCCACAGGCTGGGATGCACTTTGTGTTCAAACCAAAGGAACTTTGACTTCACAGCCAAAATATTTCCCTGTTCCGGAATACATCCCTGATTTCTGTGAGCCATTTAAATATTTACAGTGGTTTGCATCCTCTACAATGATCTGTGTTGCCTTTCTGTGACCTTTCCCAGACCTTGCAGAAGAAAATTAATTAGTTTTCTGCATTTCACATCCCTTCAATTCCACTCACCTTGTTCCTCACTCGTTATGATAATTTTGCTTTGAGAAGCTTTTTGACTTATTAAAATGACTCCCTGGTAGGGTTTAAAATTTGGTTGTTTGCTGCCTTAAAAGTGTAGATGTTCTCAAATGTTTCTATCACTGAAACAGCGAGTGAGGAACAGACTGGAACTGGCACTAAAACCAGGCTTTGCCATTTGTGTTGTGTTAAGGCTCTGCTGAAGGCTGTGAGGACCTGAAGCACTTACAGCCCACAATGAATAAATGCTGCCTTATTAATACAATTTTGCAGAAGGCATAAAGGAGACCAGACATAAATTATGCTTTTGCCAGTTCTGAGCATCTTAAAATCATGAATCAGTTCATTCTCCCCTTCAAATTATGAGCGATTTAAAAATTACAATCTGCTTTTGGTCCTTCTCAGCATATATTGGCAGTTAGGTTTTTATTTTCCTGCTCTGCTCCTAACCTTCATTTAGAGTTACATTTCAGGCATTTTGTGCTATGACAGAGACTAAAATGTTACAAAAATGAAAGATGAAACATTCACTTGACTCCAGGTGATGGGATTTCAAGCAGAGTGATAAGTAGAAAAGGACTCAGCAGCATAATAACTAACTTGACTACGAGTAAGGAAAAAGCCAGGAGTTGAACCAATATCTCCAGTTACAGTGTCTCTGTATTCAATGCCCAAATCTTTCATAGTGGAGAAAATTCAGGAAAATATCTCTTTTCCCTGTCATTCCTTTTATCCCCTGGCTCAGAGCAGCTACAAATCATATCATCAGGGTCTAACACGAACCAGCGGAACCTCTCCCCGTGTTCAGAGCTGACTCTCTCCAAAAGGGGATTGTTCCTCGGCTAAATAAACACGCTGCCAGCATCTGTGGTTCCCCACCGTGAGCCAGGCACCGTGCTGGGCCAGTCTGGGTAAAGCTGAAGGGGCACCAGAGCTCAGGTTGGCTCTTCAGCTTGTGCCTCTTCACTTCGAATTCAGAACAAAGCAGGGAATAATAGTTTTAATAATTTATTTTTCTACTTTTTTATTAAGGATCCTTAATTCCACGTGGCATATGGCCACATCAAAGAGGCTTTTGTGTCTCTTTTTTGGGTGAACAAACAACAGTCCCAAAACAGCTTTAGAAGCCGGTCTTTGGAGCTGGCACAGAAAAGAGCTTCGTACTTCCAGTGTGGCTGTTCCCTCCCATGGCAGTGAAAGACCCTCAGTGACCTGTTCTGCTGCAGCTCTGTCCACAGGGACAGGCTCTTGATTGCAGTTTAGTGCTGAAAATCAGCAATAAAAGGTGCCAATGCACCCAGTGATGTCAGTCCAGCACGGCCTGGCTGCTCCTCCTCAGCCAGAATCACCCTGACCACTCTGGATTTCACAGTGGCACTGAGGATCACTGACTGGTTTGGGTTGGAAGGGACCTCAAAGATCATTATTTTCCACTCCCTGCCATGGGCAGGCACACTTTCCACCAGCCCAGGTTGCTCCAAGCGCCGTTCAACCTGGCCTTGGACACTTCCAGGGGTCCAGGGGCAGTCACAGCTTCCCTGCCCAACCTGTGCCAGGGGCTCAGCGAGCCTTTAGGAAGAAAGAGCCCAGGGAGCCTTCAGGAACAGGAGCTTCCATCCAAACACGCTCTCTGCTCATTGAAGCGGCTGCATCCTCCTTTTACATCCAGCAAATTAGAATAATGTTTCTCCCTGCCTGTTAATGTTTTGCAGCTCTTTTGAGATCTGACACGTTTGAAGTTAAAAGCCCTATTGAGATGAAAGCCCCATTACGTGACAAGTGGTATCTAGAGAAGACAAAAGCAAGGAGTGAGGCTTTGGGGTTCCTGGTGAAAAGAGAGTTTGCACTGGCTGCAAAGCACTGATCTGTCTTATTGATTATCATTTATACGGTTCCTCATCCCCACCATGGGTCAGGACTTCGCTGTGCAGACAAACCAAAGAGGACACAGGCTGGGAGGGAGAAGGGATGGTGACAGCCACACTGATGGATCAGCATGGAAAAGGTCTGCCCATGCCAGCCCAGCTTCCAGCACATCCATAGGCCCTCGGGGTCAAGCTCTTGGCAAATGGAAGGAGAAGGGCCACCTCAGAGCTTCAGTTTCAGTGCGACAAGTGCTTTGCCCTGCGCTGTGACAGCAGCTTTTTTACATATTTCAAAGCCAAGCAATGATCTCATTTCATTTTTTTAGCCATCCCCCATGCCAGTAACACGAGTACTGCTATAAAAAATTTGCATTAAAGAAGAGTTATGGCAAATATTCAAAGTCTGAATTGTTTCAGCCCACAAACAAAATTGTTTTGGCTCTGAAAGATTGCTGTGATGTCTCTTGGGAGCTTCTGGTTTCCCTTTCCAGCCACCCTTTGGCCCTGCATGGGTTACCATGGGTGGGCTGGTGGAAAGGCTTGCTCTGACCCTGGGACAGTGACCACTCACCCTCAGGTCCCCGAGGGCACCAGCCAGGTCTGACTGTCTCTTCTTTCCCACTGGTTTGGCTGCTTGTGCCCGAGGCTGGCACAGCTGGAACCTGGGATCAGGCTGCTGGGAGCAGCTCAGTGGGTCCCACTCTGTCTCATCACGAGATTTATGAGGAGGATAAAGTGAGTGGGAAGCTTGGCACTTCCTCCATTGCTGTCTGGAAAACTTGAACCACTTTCTCCTCTAATCACTGTAAGAACGTTTGCCATTTAAGGCATCTGATATCTGTTTCAAACCCAGTTGGTTCAGGCTAAGATCTGGTACAAATGAAACGGTGTTGGCAAAATTACATCTGATCCCTGAATCAGCCGTGGCGTGATCAGCACCCCATTGCTCTTACCCCTCTCTGAGCTCCTCATGCTCATCTTGGTGGCCATTGCCACCTTTGTCCAGGCCACTTTGGCTCAGATGTAGAAGCCATTGCCTGACCTGGATCAGAATTATTGGTGTTTAAAATGCCACAGGTAGCCCCAAACCCACCAGGATATGAGCCCTGCTGGAGAACAGCTCAGCGCAAACCCCCCTCTCCCTGCACAGAGCCCTCACTCTGTGTCCAGGGGGATGTCAAGAAACCATGAGGAATGACCAGGCATGCCTGGAGTCTTCTCTTTGACTAGCTGAAGCACAAAAGCACAGGACAGCTGCTTGCCTCAGAGCATCCAGGATGCACCAACCTGGAAGCCCACCAGGCTGTCTCCAAGGACAGGACCTCAGGAGGCCAGCCGGTCACTCTTGCCAGATTCCACAGGTTGGGTCTACCCACACCAGAGACCTTTGGTGACAACTTTTCCACTCCACTTGTGCTTCCAGCTCTCAGGATGGACCTCCAGCAGCAGCAGCAGCAGTTGTAGCATCCTCCCTCCAGCCACCACACTTCTCCCTGCCCATTCTGTTCCCTGCTGTCATTGTTTCTCCTTGTGCTGTTGTCTGTCACACACGTGAACCAAAGTTGTTGAGATGATGTCAAACTGTGCCTTTCTGGCCTCCCAGGAGAGGAGTCTGGTGAGGACCAACTCTCCTCCCTCCGAGAACATGGCCAGGAATCTCCCTTCTTTCCTCTGCCCTCAGCTCTTGCAGTGGGGATTATGGATGCGGTGGGGATTATGGATTCGGTGGGGATGCAGAGCATGACAGCCAGTGGGAAGTAAACATGGATTTCCCTGCTCACAGTCCTCTGATATTGAACCACCGGGTGACAAGCACAGGATGGGTTGATGGAGCTGGAGACAAATGTGCTTGCTGAGCTCGCTGCCTTCGAGGGCTGTGTGTGAAACAAGGGAAGAAAGAAGAGATCAAGATAAAGGCAGGACCCCCAGGGAGAGTCTCCAAATTGATCGGCTTTTCAACGGGAGGACAATTAAGTGTCAGAGCCCCAGAGGCCTCTGTTTGCATCATCTCGCTCCTGCTCTCCGTGGGAGAAACAAGCTCAGAGAGCAGCTGCTATTGCTTTGAAAGGTTCAGCTGCTGCTTGGAAAGTGCTTAAAATTTAAGGGCCGCTCACTTAAAGGTCAATGAGCATGCAGGCAACGTTAAATTCCTCCTTTTGCTTCTGACAGCCAAATTAGCTGGAGTAAAAATTAATTAAAAAGCAGAGCCCCTCGCCCTCTCTGCATTGCCACGGCCAAGAGCTTGTCCAGAGGTGATGTGGCAAGATGTCCCCAGGGCTGGCAGCAGTGGGGGAGGCTGACAGAGGCCGCTTCACGTGGGTTCCTAGGCTTAGATCTACCCCAAGTTCTACAAATTTAGAAATATCTAAATATATGATGAAGGTGAAGATGATGAGGTGAGACCTCAGCAGTCAGCAGCTTCCTCCTGAGGGGCAGTGGGGGGAACAGGCACAGATCTCTGCTCCCTGTAACCACTGACAGGACCAAGGGAACAGCTGGAGTTGTGTCAGGGCAGGGTCAGGTGGGATCTCAGGAGAAGGTTCTTCCCCCAGAGGGTGGTGGGCACTGACCAGGCTCCCCAGGGCAGTGGGCACGGCCCCAAGGCTGCCAGAGCTCCAGGAGGGTTTGGACAATGGGACAGGGACAGGGTAGGATTGCTGGGGTGTCTGTGCAGGGCCAGGGGTTGGACTGGATGATCCTTGGGGGTCCCTTCCAGCTCAGGATATTCCATCACTCCATGATTCTGCGGTGTTCTCACCCAGCTGGTGAAGCACAAGCATTCACTGGGGACTGCCTGGGTCCTCTGCAGAAGAGGAAGATTTTCACCTGTAAACAGTTGCCTTTCTGCTGTTTACTCAGATGCTGAACTCTGCGAAATGGAGCAGAAAAGAAACATTTCTCAGGGTCCTGCACTGGGCAGGTCATCCCAAAACCTCTTCTCCAGGCACCCTCTGCCGCAAGGAGCCCCAGGCTGTCAGTGCCCTGTAGGTGGGTGCAGAGGGTGTCAGTGCCTCTCCGTGCTTCAACCGCCTTTGTCTGTGCCATGGAAATGCTTGCACAGGGGAAAAGGCATATCCTGAGAGTGTTCCCGTGCTGCTGAGTCCAAACACAGCCTCAATATGAGCATAATTTGCTGAGCAAGGACTCAGAAAGGCCCAGGGATGTGATGAGGGCGATAACCACAGGAACCTCATGCTTTGGGTTCATCATCGAAGTCTCCAGTAATATAAATATATAAGATTAAGGCGGGTAAAATAAAGGATATGCTGTGCAAAATTCTTTCCAGCCTCTTCCAGCAGCTGTGTCACTTGGTTTTGTACATGGATTAAATATACTCTTAATTAAAAAATGCAGTTACCCTGAAAATACCAACTCCAAGCCATGCTCTTCTCCACTGCGAATCCAACACTTGCAGAGAAGGGCTCTGGGCTAAGATACTTTAGAAATATTTAGCTCCAGAACCTGGGGGTTTTTCAGCCACTTAAGATTCCATGAATTGTTAATAAGCATTTAAGTGCAATAATAAAGGATGTATATACACCATTACAGAAAACAAAATGATTAGGCACTGCAAAACCAGCTGCCAGGAAATAGTTCAGGGCCTGGTTATTTTGTGGGCAAATAAACGATTTGAGAGAGGAGCTGAAAAGAGCAATTTCAAAGCAAATAAGAGAAATATACAGCAGATCGTGTACAGCAACTGTGCCATCAAAATTACAGCCATAAATAAGAAAGAAAAAGGGCTAGTTTGGCGAGGCAGATGGATGAAAACCAGGAAAAAAGCTCTGCAAATGGTATTTTCTGGTGCATACGGGAAGCATTAAAGTTTCTGACGAGCTCTCCACCTCCACAGGCTGGCTTGGTGTTCCTGGCATCCCATTAAAGTGTCGGAATGGGTTTTCAATGGATCTCCTATCAATTAGAAACTCTTGTGTCTGCCTTTTGTGCTGACCCAGGCGTTGTGGTGATAAATCTCTGGCGGGGTGGGCGAGACACTTGCACCAAGTTTCCAGCTTTTATTAATCAAGTGCAGCCTTGCTCTTGCTCTGGGGAGGGACCTTCTGTCGATGTGGGATCTTCAGTGCCCGAGGCAGCTGGTGCTGGGCAGCTCCAAGGGCTGAGGTTAAAATATCCTAATAAAGTTGGTTCTAATCAGTGCAAAGCAAACGCCACAATTACTCCATGTTAACTAGGGGGTTTTAAGTGCTCTGAAACCAGAAGGTGGTGTGGGAAGTGGTTCAGCTGAGTGAGAAATGCCATCTGAAACAGAGACCCAGCAACTCCAGCTGGCATGGGAAGTGGGAGCCGTGCCCTCCTCCTGCCCCGCAGTGCCATGGGCAGATGAGCAGCACTGAAACCTCCGGGGACACACTTTGGATGTAGCACATCCCAGGATATCCAGCACTTCTGGGGTCCTCACTGAAGGAAGCCGAGCTCCCAGGAGATCCCCGTGGATCCCTCCTGGTTAGCTGGCCCTGCCACTCCCACGCACGCGGGCAGCAAGATTTGGGCACTGGTTGATGTCCCAGCCAGCTCCCAAGTGGGAGGCAGGCACTGGGGTGCACTGGTGGCCACACTGGTGAACCCACCCTGCAGCTGAGCCTGCCTTGGCAGGGCAGACCAGGGGAGACCTTTGTTCAGCCTTTTTTTCCATGGCCACACTGTGTGTTTGCTCCCAGCCAAGATTTGGGACCTGGGGCACCTCAGACTCCAGGATATTCCATTCAGGGATTGCACTGGGATCCAGCGTTGTTCTGGTGAGGGTGCAGCTGCTCCCAGCAGCCACTCCAGCTGTTTCAACACATCTTCCTGTGACTGGATATTGGGAAGGAATTCCTCCCTGTGAGGGTGGGCAGGCCCTGACACAGGGTGCCCAGAGAAGCTGTGGCTGCCCCTGGATCTCTGGGAGTGTCCGAGGCCAGGTTGGACGGGGCTTGGAGCAACCTGGGCTGGTGGAAGGTGTCCCTGCCCATGGCAGGGGGTGGGATGAGATGATCTTTGAGGTCCCTTCCAATCCAGACCATTCCATGACTCCCTGATTCTGTACTATAGACATTGATTATTACAAAAACACTGCATCCTATGGCTGCATTTAACAGCCATGTGGGGGATTTGCATGGCTAATGAGAACAGGAAGGAGCTAAAATAACCTTTGGGCATTGTCCTTCTGCACAAATGCTCACAAGATAAACCTCAGGCAGCTCCTGAAATATAAAGAGTTGTTTTTGTTGGCCATTTCTTATGTTGGGAATTTCATGGAAATAACTGGTGTCTCAGTATTTCGCTCTTTATGGACAGTGGGAACCAGTAAATATGGATACAAATCAAAGAGGTGAAAAGGGAAGACAATTCAAAAAGAAGCTTTTAGGGAACCTCAAATTGAGCAGTTTTCTGCACAGATTTTACTACTAGATCTAAAACAAAACAATCCCAAAAAGCTTTCCTCTCCCCTCCTTGCCATCCTGCTGAAGTGCAGAGCAGACCGTGCCATTGCATCGTGATTTGCTCTTTCAGGGGCTCCTGACAGCCCAGCTCTGCTCTGTTTTGTACAATCCTCACTTTCCAAGGCACCACAGGTGCCCCAAACTCAGATTTTCAGAGAACAGCTTCAGGAGCCCCCCTGAGTGTCTGCCATCCACCAGCAAATCAGAGCATGGAAATACTGCCCTCCTTTCAGTGACCAGGTAGCTTTTAAAGAGATATTTAGTTTTGCATCAGCTTGCTCAGCCTCCTTTCCTGCAGGAGCCTTTGGAAGTGCTTCAGTGTCCCAGCTGATGGCAGGGGACACCAGCCAGGTGACACTCATGGGAGCTGGATGGTTAAATCCACCTCCCACCTGTGACATTCCCAATGGGGAGCAGTCCTGTCTCTTTAGAGAAAACAATCACTTGGGTAGCTTACCCAGAATAATCACCTCTCCCCCTTTGAATACCAGCATTTCTCACTATCCCAGGTATCTTTCCATCCCCCTGGCTGTGCTGCCTTGGGAATAGGTACCCAAGATCCCACCTGGACAGGACCAGGCATGCAAAAGCAACATGGATTTGCTAACTCCTCACATTCCGAGGAAACTGCTTAGGATTTCAGAGAGCTGAGGTGTTTGAGGGCAGGCACCCAGTGCAAGAGGGATGGGTTTAAGAACAATTTCATCAAAATATAGGCATTGTCAAAGAAACATAGTGGGGACACTTTGCAAGGCTTTCAAAATCAGCACCTCTTGTGTGTCATGAGGAGATTTCAGTTCTCTGAAGCTTTGTGGGCACCCACAGTGCCCCTGGCATTGAGAGAAACAAGAGCCTAAATAAGTTACACTGGCCAAGGTTAGAAATAATTAATCCAAGGGTTTTATTAGGGAGCAAGAAGGAATACCATAATTAAATAATTTTAATTATTTGATTAAAATACCATGATTACTATAAAAACATTGAATTTCAGCTTGGGAGGTGCAGAACTGCCCGTAGGGAAAACATTTGCTGAAGGTTGGACTTGATGATCTTGGAGGTCTTTTCCAGCTTTAAGGATTCAAGGATTCAGTTTTCACCAGGAGGTTGGGGAGGTTTCAGAACAGGTCAGTCCAGAAGAAATCTCCATCGTGGAGGGTTGCAAGGTTTAGCTAAATAAAGCCAGATCCCATCTAACATTGGCCAGGTCTTCTCAGGAGACACCACAGGAGATCACACTTCAAATCTGGCTGAAACATTTCCTTTTGTGTGTTTTGAGAAGCGCAGAAGTTCTCTCACTCCTTTGAGGTGGCCGAGTTGCCGTGTTGAGGGGTCACCCCGAGAGCAGCCCCTGGACAGGAGTCACCCCAGCTTCATTGTCCCCTTTGTCAGCCACATCTCACTTGTGTTCTGTTGACTTGAGAGCTGGGGCTGCACAGCACAATCGCTGATCTTTAGCCTGTCATCAGCAAACAAGGGCTCTGAAATGCTCAGGAAGCCTCTTTTGAAAGCCATGATTATGCACTGACCTCCACATTTACTGCCTGTGCCCTAATTCTTTGCAGTTTCCACAAGACTGTCAGAAAATCCATAATCATTTGCATTGAGAAACTCTTTCTCACAGCACAGCTCACGGTGGGTGTTGCCTCAGCTGGATTTACGACCGAGCCGCTGTTTATTTGCTGCACACATCTCACAGTGCTGCACCATCCTGGCACGTTTAACAGGCACCTTCAGCAATGTGGCCATTTCTAGGGCATGTTTTAGGGTCGAGCCACCCTCTGTTAATGGCCACTTTCAGGTTTTTTCATTCTGCAGGGAATGCACCTGGAAAGTGCAGCCCCCTCATGCCTCCAATTTCTCTTCAAGCTGGCAATGCTCCACTAATTCAGCCACGTATGGGCAAAGAGTTTTCCCCTTTCTTTTTGGTTCTGTGTATTAATCAGAAACTCTGCAACCACTCAGGCATTGGTTGTTCTGCAACATATTCAGATTCCATGCAAACATTTAGTCTTGTTGGTTTAATAGTGCTATTAAACTACACAATGGGTTAGACTCTCTACTCTCCATTATAATAAGGAAAAATGCCCTATTTTTTCCCTGTCGGCTCCACCACTGGAACAAGTTGTTCCAGTTTCTCTGTGCTAGTGGCCAGATTATCAGCATGTTATTAAACACACCATATTTCTCCCAAGATTACTCAATTTTCTAAAAGGGAAAAAAAAAGGTGCTGCATGGGACTGTGCTATGGAGAATCCCAGATTAGCTAAGGTTGGAAAGGACCTTTAAAATCATCCAGTCCAACCATTAAGCACTGCCAGCTCTGTCCCTGTGCATTCCTGCCCCTTCCAGTGCCTTTGGAACTTGCTGGCTCTTTGTAGGAGGATTGAAAGAGGATCAGTGTGGAGTGGGAGGCGACAGCAGGTGCAGTGACCACAATTCCTTAGGGAAACAGCCCATTTCCAAGGCTGCTCTCCACATGGGATCCCCTCCAGTCCAAGCAGTTTCCCCAGAGTTTCCTGCTTGTTTGGTCTCTGTTAGAAGAATCAGGACTTGCTGGCAAAGGTCTTTCCTCCTCCTTCCCGCCTGAGAGCCACCACACACAACCAGGGAAAGCCACTGGTTCTGCAGCGTTGCTTTACCTGGTTACACTTCAAAGAAGGTCTTCTACTCCCTAAGTGCCACCATCCACCCTGCTCCTGCCGGGATCACCACCTTAGCTTCTGGGAAACACGTCCAAACAAAGCAAAGAATTCCTGGTGTGACACCCCACCACATAAAAAGGCCTGTTTTCCTGGGATTCTTCTCCTGTTCTTGTTTTGCCCAGGAGGAGAGGCACTGACAGCATACACAGCTGAGAATAAAGTTGTTTTTATGAAGCAAAATGCCTCTGAGATTTTTTAAGCATCCTGCACGTTCCAGAGGTTGCCACTGACCCCCCTGCATATTGATTTTAAGACTGGAGGGTGTCTGGCAGTTTTTGAAAGCAAATCATGGCTCATACTCCATTCTTTTACCCACTTTCAGTTTTGCACTCCCAATCCTTTCATAGCTTATAAAGAGGTTGCAAAGATATCCTTGGGGGTTAAAGTCCATGGTCTCAAACCATCAGTTTGTTCTGACACCATTAATATTCTTCTCACCTGAATCTGTGGTCAGGTTCATGAATTTGTTATCACACATCTGCTGGATTAGGGAGACCTCCGGTCTCTTTTAGAATTCACCACTTCACTTCCCTGTGTCTGCTGGATTAATGAAATGGACAGCATTTGATCAGATGAATTATCAGATCCAACAATCTGGGAGGAAAGAGGGAGGGGAAAAAGGCAAGATTAGTCAGTGAGTGCTATTGGGGAAGGCAAATATTGAACCAGACAATTTTCTATTTATTACAAATATAGGGTAACAAGTTAATAAGCCCAACGTGGGTAGTAGCCGTGGTCTGCTGAGATGGATTCTCTAAGAATATAAAATTTTATATGCATTGCATATATTTGCTAATGCTATAATGAGCTGTGCTGGAAAGCAGTGAAAAATGTGTTGTGGAATTTAAATATTAGTTGGTGGCACTTCTCTCTGGAGCTGCCACAACTCGTCCTTTCACTGACTTGTACAGCACTTGGTCCCTCCCTTCCCTGACGGGACAGCTCACACCTTTCTGGAACACCCTGTGTGCTTTTTAGGGGTAGCAGCGTGGTGCACAAGCCTTGGGCATCCATCCTGCCATGTGGGGTGGGATCTGAGGGCTCAGTGCCCAGCTGGGGAACAGGGGTGAGCATTTCTGCCAAAGCCACTTGGTCTTTTGCAGGGAGGAGGTAAAAAGGCACAATTTTACTGCACAGTACAGGAGAATACGGGTTGTTTTCATGACAAACCTTGCTCTGAATTTAAGGCAGAGAGGTTTGGCAGCATCTGAACTCTCCCCCGTTTCTAAGCACTCCAGGCACTGATGAGACTTAATTTTCAACTAAACAACTGTAATAAAAAAAAAGGTAAAACATCTAAACCAAATAAAAAAATATTAATAAAAGGTTTTTTGCTTCTGTTGGGCCTGACCTTTCACTGGCATCACTTAATGTCTCACTGATATTGAAATAACAGGTAAGTCTTGTCCCTTTGAAGCCAAGTGTTGATGGAGCTGCCTTGTGGGTGTGATGCCAGGCAGAACAGAGCACTGAGCACAGACACTTGCTAGCACTTAATTATAACATCTGCCATTGGCAAGAGGCTGTCTGGAACATTCCTGACACACAAGGAAACACATTCTGGCTCCGTGCCGAAACTTTTGCAGGTGGTCCTTTGCATCAGAGGTGCATCCGAAAGGGCTGTGATGGATTTTGCTCCTTTCTCCGCTCCTCTCTCCCGTGTGCCCCTCTCTTGCCTGGCTAATGGCAGTGCTGACAACTCCAGCCACTTGAAAATCATGGCTCAGGTCTAAAAAGCATGAAGAGAGTGGTTTGGAAATCGTGGTACTTCTAAAAATAGGACAAATGGGGGGTTGCTGAATTTGCTGTCGGAGGCCCAGCGGGATTAAGGTGACTAATGGGCTCTCATTTGCATGAAGATGCACAAGCCTCTGGTTTTAATCACAATAACCACGTTGGCTGGCAGGTTGCTTTTCTGAGCAGCTCCTGCATCCTGACGGGGGCTGTGGAGGGCCATGAAACTTCTGGTCACAGAATCAGCACTTGGGTAAGACATGGCCCAGCTCCTCTGCTGCTTGTGAGCAAGGTGGGCTCTCCTTCTGTAGCAGCATCAGCTCTGACCAGTGCTATGGTCACTGGGAAGCCCACAGTGAAGCACCAACGGAGACTCAGATGACTAAAATGGATTTCTAGAGAGGCTCTGCCCTGTGATCAATACCTGGTCAATCCTGCTCCACTGTGGGACACCAAGGGCCCTGTGAGATATTGTTGTGTGTGGGTGTGAACCAGACACAGACATTGCCTTGCCTTTGGTCCTCTGGGAAAGGTGACTGGGCAACAGAGCTGGGGAAGGGTCTGGAGAATCAATCATACAAGGAGGGGCTGAGGGAGCTGGGGGGGCTCATCCTGGAGAAAAGGAGGCTCAGGGGGGACCTTCTCACTCCCTGACAGGAGAGAGTCGGGCTCTGCTCCAGGGAACAGGGACAGGAGGATAGGGAACAGTCTAAAGTTGAGCCAAGAGAGGTTGAGATTGGATATTAGGAAGAAGTTCTTCACTGACAGGGTGGTCAGGCTTTGGAAGGGGCTGCCCAGGGAGGGTTGGAGTCCCCATCCCTGAAGGTGTCCAAGGCATGACTGGCCATGGCACTCAGTGCTCAGGGCTGGGGGACAAGGTGGACACCGGGCACAGGGTGGGCTTGGTAATCTTGGAGGTGCATCTTGGGGGTGTCAGCCATATAAAGCTCTCTGTGTGCAGCTCATGGGGCCAGGAAAGAGGAGCAGCCGTGTAGGACTTGTGCTGGTGTTGGCTGGAAGGCAGCCCAGGAGAGCTGGGCAGTAGGAACAGAGTTGGTGTGTTCAGAAGGGGTAAAGCTTTGACTAGATGAGCGCATCGATGCCAGAGAAGTGCAAATCCCATCTCCCAGCAGGGAGGAGTCTTAATGATTCCATGAGAAGCTGGACCCACGAGCTCATGGAGACCCATGGCTGGGCAGTGCCAGGCTCTGCCAGGACCTCAGGGATGCAGTGCTGTGGTGCAAGAGCCCAGACAAAAACCCAACCTCTGATAGAGTCGGGGGAATTGCCTGAAATGATTCTTTTACCCAGTGCACAGAGTCATCCAGGGGAGACAGAATGCTGCACAAATTGTCCACAAATAACCCCTGTGCTGCAAAACCCCAAGCAGAGGCTGAGAACAAGTCTTTGATGCACTCAGGGGCAAGACATTGAATGGAGAGGTCACAGGAGAATGGCAGCAGTGCTGCTGTGCCTTTTCTGTCAGCTCTGAGTGCACTGGGGCCAGCACAGACACGAGCAAGCTCTCCAAAAGATCTCAGACAGCTGTCAGAGATGAAGGGACGCAGCAGACTGACAGACTTGCTACAATAATTTTGCAAGCTCAATCAACTTCTGGCTGAACAGGACACCTGGAAGACTATTTGTTAAGGCTTTTCCAGGTCAAGTACAGAAGTGTGAAAGGCAGTGCTGGTACAGCCTCAGCACTTTGCAGTTCCCAAGCAAGCCTTGTTCCCTGTGGCTGTTCCACGTGCCTCATAGCTGTATATTCCTCAGCAATGCCTGTGACAGTAGAAATAGCTGAGGTAATGCTTTGGGGGTGCCCTGAAGCCTGTCTGCGCACCCATCCCACCTCAGACAGGCAAACCCTCCCTGTGACTGTTCCCACTCTGGCTCCTGCACCTCTTTGGAAGGTGGGATGGATCCTCTGACAACCTACAGGCTTCATTATGTCACCTTCAGAAACTTGGAGATGGCACTGATCTGAACAGTGTGTAGGTAATAAGACCAGAGATAGCAAACAAGCAAAAAAAAATCAAACAAAAACAAGTGAATTAAGACAAATATTGTCAGTACTACTTCAAAAGAGCACTGTCTGGGGTATCATTCTGTCATAATGCATAGAGGGGAGGAAGGTGAAATGTGGTCTCAAAGAAGCACTTAAGCCTGGCACAAAATCTCATCTCTGAGCCTGGTTTTCCACCTTGAGTGCAAAGTATGGGCCTCATATGGTTTCTTGTTTGGGTTTTCATTTCTCTTAAGCATTTAAGGTCTGTAAAACAGGCACTTTGTCTTGTGCCATCATCTTGGATCTTCTCAGGGCTCATTAGCAGAACAGAGCTGGGTTCATTACCTGGATATCTGCCATGGGAGCACTGAAGAAGAGAAGAACAAGCAGCAATACCAGGTTTTTAAGCCCTCTTTGGTCTAAAACACCAGAAAAAAAGCCCTTTTCCCATCTGCATCTGGGACAGCTCTGGAGATGAACAAGAGCACACTTGTCTGATGTCTCTCTTACCTAATTTGCCTCCCTGCCACACTGTGGCTCTGACTTTTGTAGCTTACAGAGAAACTTGGGTTAAAGTGAACCTTTGGAGATCTCTGACCCCAAACTGAGCTGAAAAGGGATCACGTAGATCAAGTTTATGAAGGTCTTATTTTTAAATCTCTCCATATTCAATATTGAGCCCCTGCTCTAATATATGATTGATCTCACAGGAAGACAGTGCTGGCATTTAGAAACTTGTGCTGGTGGTTTAGATGTTGCTGAGGAGCAGTAGGTTATATGTAAGTGATGCATGAGATCAGGTGCAGTTCTGCCTGGTGTGCTGCAGTGGCAGCCAGAGGAGTCTGTCACAGTTTTGCTGGTCACTATTAATCCCCAATCACTGAGTATGTGTGGCACAAGGAACCCCTGGCAGCAGCATGGAGGCAGATCCTTCCTGCCCACTAAACAAATGGCCACCAGCAGGTCAGATTCCCAAAGCCTGAGCTGGACCAGCTTTGTGTGAGCAGAGGGTGGCCTCCAGGTCTGCAGCTCATCCCACCACAGGGACAGCAGGGCCAGCTGCTCAGAAATCCATTTACAGCCATCCCTGCACTGCATTTGTGCTTTGCAGGCACAGACGATGCCTCACCCAAGCCTGGCTCATCTGCTCATCCCTCTCTGCCTCTCACCCACCCCGAGCTGGCTTCTGCCCCTCTGCTGTGGGACGTCTGTGCCAGCCTGGCCCTGGCAGGGCACACCTGAGATGGGTGGGAGAGGCTGCAGGAAAATCCCAGGTGGTGGGGGATTCACCCCTTCTCCCTCAGCCTGAAAGGCTGTCACACTGGCACTGCCACAGCAGTGCCACCCCCTACCCTTGCCAGGCTTCCCCCACCAGCAACCAGACCCCAGGCAAGTCCTTCCTCCCAGCATGTTTTGCTGCAGTCATCCACCAAGCCTTCCCGAGGCAGCCTGGTGGGATAACACAGCCTGGCACCAATTGCTCAGCTGGGATTATTGATCAGCTCCTCTCAGGGCTCAGGGGGTGGTTACCAGCTGCCCGGGAGGACTGGCAGCTTATGCAGGGAGGCAGAGGGACCAGACAGCCCGAGCTGAGTCAGAACTGTCCCTCTGTGTCATCCAGACCTGCTTCAGAAGTGCAGATCTCAAAGAAGTATGAGCTTGTGCTGAATGTCTCATCTAATAAAACATCTGCCATGTACCTTCCTACAACTTTCACTTACAGTTCTCTGTAACACACGGTTATGTTCCCTGAGATCCTGGGAGCACAACGTCCATCCTTCATTATTACCCTGCCCAGATTGTCGTGATGGTTTGGTAAGTGAATTATGGAGGAGACATTACACTTGGGAAGAGCTGACCTTGTCCTTAACCTCAGCACATTCTTCAATTAGTGCCCCGCGAGATAAATTAATTCTATTAATCCGCAGAGGGCTCGGAGCAGATGAACTGGGAATTCTGCATTCCTCACTAAGTCCTCTTCTTCCTTCCCCTCCCTCGGGAACCTTTGCTTGTAATCGATAGTTAAAGGTTTGGCCCTATTTGAAAGCAAAGATAAGCAGAGTTGTACTTACAGCCTGCTTGCCTCCTAAACCCTGTTGTGAAGGAGCAGGAATTCTGAGAGACGAGATATATTTTTCTGGCTCAAACAGGCTCTGAAGCTTTTCCTCACATCATTAGTGCTCCAGAAGCCAAATGAAGCCTTTGCAGGAGGAAGAATCACTCCCAGACCAGCCCAAATTTGCTCACTCTGCCTGTAGCTTTAAGCAACGCAACCTGCTGCGCATGATTGCAGATGAAAAGGGTGGTCCTGTGATGATTTTGGGGTGGCAAAGGCAAAGATCCATGTTTTGGGAATCTTACAGTGTGTTTCTGCCAGGGGATGTGCCTTGTAAGCCCCAGTCAATGCAGAAGAACCATTAAGCTGTGTCTGTGTGGCTTCTCTGCAGCCCAGATTATCAGGGTGGGCTGGTGTCCTGGAGGCTCCTGGAGAGTCTGAGGTGGAAAAGACTTCAAATGGTGGGAAAGGGACTAGAGGAGCTTGTTATGATGCCAACAACAGCCAGCCCTTTGGATGCCTCCTGCCACCTCCTGACTCTCTGATACTTCTGAAGACCATCCTGGGGTCTTCCCAGACCTGCAGGTACAGGTTGTTCTGGGAGCAATGCTCCCCTCTGGCTTGCTGCTGGCACACGGACAGAGTCGGGACTGCAGTCAGGTGGGGAACAGGAATGAACAGCTTTGGGAACAGAATGAACAGCTTTGGGTGCTCTGAGCAAGTCAGATCCTTGAAAAACTCCAGAGGGAACCTGAACTCCACCTGGAGCTCTTTGCCCACTGCTTTGTATGGAAGCAAGCCCCTGCTCTGTGTTTTGGCTGCTAAATTATCCTCCAGACCGTTGGCCCTCTCCTGGCACAGCCCTTGGACTAAGGGGGGACTTGGCCATAGGGCAAGGGTCCAGCTGAGCCCTCCTGGGCTGCATTTCCAGTGCAAATGCAGCACTCCGGGGACTGGTTTAAGGACCTTCTCAAAAACTCTAACTTTTCCTGACTGGCATCATCACTCACATTCCGAGCACTTGTCCATTGGTAACCTCATGTTTTGGGTTATTTTATCACGTTTTATGGGTTAGACATGGCAGCCAGGAGGCCTGGCAGTATCTAGGGCATGTCAGTGATAATGAGGGACACCATTTCTTACGGCATAATAACGATAATTAAGGATGGGATTTTTCAGAAGCTATCAGGGAAGTCAATGAGAGTCAATAAGAAGTGGGTGCCTCATTTCCTTAAGGTGCTTTTGAAAATCCTGCCCTAAAACATTGATATTTCATGAGGACACATCTAAGTCTGTGTGGGAGAAGCCTCAAATCCTTTTTGAGAAGTGGTATGCATATTGTAATTGGAACAGATTAATGTGAGTATCTGTGGCAGCTTAACCTTTTATTCTCCTTATTTCAAAAAAACACTGGGCATTTTAGTCATAAGCAACTGTATCTTGCAGCTAATAAGGGCCCAAATCCAGACATGTCACGGCCGTCCTGACTGGAGCAGAGCAATCCTGATCCACCCCAGCCAGGGCTCAGAGGCGAAGGATGAGAAGCAATATTATCAAGTTGCAAATGTATGCAGAGAAATGTGTGTTCTTCAGTGCTCAGCATACATAATGTCTCTGTAGGCACCACCATCCCCCTGGAAATAGGGCACATGCTCCTACCAGCCAGGGTAATTAACTCTTAGAGCTGCTTAACCTGGGAAGGCAGGAGATCCTCCACGACATGAAATTCCCAGGCAGGGAGGGAAAACCATGGAAAGGAGATGCTCTGGAGCAAGCAAACAGGATTCTAAGTGCAGTGATCATGAGGGGAACCCTGTTCTGAGTGGAAGAAGAGTTTAGACATGATTTTCAAGGCAGGATCCCTGCAGTGGCTGGTCCCTGTTCTGGATGTACGTGTTGGATGCACATCTTGGTGTCACCCAACAGGCAATCCCAGGGCACAAGGGGATGCTTCCTCTCCTCTGCAGCCACTTGTGCTCCTTGATCACAGAGGTCTCATTTCATTTTGTGCCCGATCAAACTCCAAGTCCCAACAGAAGCTGCATCTCAACTGGTGTCACACCAGAACTGGGCCACCCAGCCTGTTTCATCTGCTCTCTCTTTGAGCTCATTGAGTGGCTTGGGAGGGTTCACAATTGAATTTCTGTGTCCACTTCACCGGAGTCCCCAGATTGTACCAAACCCTCAGCACAAACGAATGTGTGTGAGGGGTTTCACACCCCTCTGACAAGCAACTTGCCACAGGACACATCAGTAATGAGGAGGTGGGAAGATGCAAAAAGGAAGGAGGAATTTGGGCTGACTAATGAATGCTGGGTGAAAATGAGTTTACATTTGAACACCGACAGACTTGCAGCTGCCGAGGATGATAACCTGTGCATTTCAGAGGACAGAACTTCATCAAATGCTCCTCAGGTACTCTGGGATGGATTTATGCAGCAGGCAGTAATACAGCACCAAATGCGAGGTAAACAGGGTGGGAAGTAAATCACCAACTTCCCCTGAGTAAACAGAAACTTGCTGTTATGGCACATGAAGGTGGAGAGGGCTGTGGGAGGTGGGGGCTCAGCCCAGGAGCTGAGGGGGCTGGAGCAGAGCAGGGTGACCTATGGAGTGGTCACCTATGGAGTGGGAGGGAGGGATGGCAGCAGCAATTCCTGCAAGGGCCTCTGGCACTGCTGCATGTCCCCAAGCACAGCTCCCTGAGGGGTTCCAGCCCCTCTTAGGGATGGTGGGAGCATGCCCGAGCGTGAAAGGTGCTGTCCTCTGTGGGAGTGGCTGGGCTGGGCCATACGGGAGGGGCTCTGAGCCACTGTCCTGTCTCTGCTGGTGGCCCCTGCCCTGGGCAGCCCTCCTGAATGGGGCAAGCACATAGTGATGCTATTCCAAAGCTCATCCTGCAGCAGGATCTGTCCTCCTGGGGACTTACTCACTCATGTGCTGCAGGACAAGCCAACTGTGCCCATCACCAGCTCTGCATTCAGCTGAGCACCCCCTATGGCACTGGAAAGCAGCTCCCCCTTGAAGCTGAACCCGCTGGTGATCCTGGTTGGGATCAGCTTTCCCGTCTCTGCCTGGGCTGCCCTGCACAGCCAAGCTCCCTGAAACCCTACTGTGCCCAAGGACCTTCTGGATCAAACCTGCCTGCAGCAACTGCCCTTCCTCCTCCATGCCAAACCTTTCTCCTCCCTATGTCCCACCGAACTCCCCACATGCCCTCTGAGCCAACTGCCTGGCCCTGGATCCCTTTCAGGGTCCCACCTCTCCACTCCCCCTCCTCCAGGTGTGTTCTTTGAGGCACCCCAAACACTCTAAGATGAGCTGCAGCCTCTTGACCAGGCTCCTGCTGCCACCAGGACTCTGGGGACGGACAGATCTGTGCTGACTCCTATGGGACACAGCACGGACTTGGAGGGGGCAACTGCAGGAGGAAAAGCCTCAACAGCACCTGCCGAGAAGAAACATCTTAAAAAGCAAGCCCTGGACTGTGAAAAGCCCAGAGACTGAATCTGTAGATGTTCCCCCCACACAAGCATCGCAACAGGCAACTGACCTGATCTAGGTCACAGTGATTTTGCAGGAAAATGAGTCAGATCCTTCCTCTGCTTTTACACCAGGCTGAGCTCCGGGGACTGCATCATGATTTCCTCCACCATGAGGAAGAACAGAGCTGGGCCGGGAGCTTCATTTCTGCCTCCCCAACTCTTTGTGGTTTTGTCATTCTTTGAAATATTTGGGGGCTGTGAGAACAGCTCCCATTATGTGTGCATCGCTAGCTTTTTCTCTTTGTATTTATGATTTAATAATTTCTCAATCTGTCACAATCAGTATTGAAGGAGCGTAGCTGGATATAATGGGATCATTTGAAAGGGAATGCTGAAGCACAGGAACAGCCTGCGCTCTTCTCAGCAGATGCAAAGTGAATAATATTTAGGGAGGTGTTTATAAATCAGTACACCCTTTAATTAAGCAAAACATTTTGCTAAGAAAGAATCAATTAGCAATTCATGGCACAAGGCCTGGCCTATTATCAAAGAGCTTGTACAGATAAAGCACAATTGCTTGTGTGTCTTTAGAGCTAATTATCAGTAACTTGTTTTAGTTGTATTTCAAAGCTCCTTGTGAAGAGACAAGATAAAGATCTACATGAGGAGGAGGGGGCTGGTGTTTTACCTTTCTCTCCAATCTCTTCCATGTTTGTACTAATTGTCACCAGTGGAAAGGATCCTGTGGATGGTGTGAAGTCCTGCGGTGGAGGGGAAGAGGATGGAGGGTCACCACAAGGGGCAAAGATGGGATCAGGTTCATGCCATAACTTCACACATTCATTTCAGTGTCCGACTGTCTCATCTGTAAGGAGAGGACAGCAGCACTGCCGGAGGTTTGTGAGATGGTTAATACTGAGGAGATCATGGGCTGGTCCTTACTATGGATCGGTAGGTGGGAGACAGTGAGCACTGATGGAGAGTCTGGAGGTTCTCAACGTGGCTCCCCAGAATGCAGAGCCTCAGGAATGGGGAGGACTCACTCTGGGCTGCTGGAAAGGGAAAAACTACCTGCTCCATGAGAAATCCAACAGAAATGGTAACAGGGGGCTCAGCTCCTACAACTGGGAGGGGGGAATGTTATGCTAAAACCTACAAATTTTTGTGTCCCTTGGGCATGTGCCAACACAAGAGCTTAAACACACCACACTGGCACAAGTGACAGGATTATGAGCAGTTTCAATCTGATGCAGATGGTCTTCCCATTTGCTTCCTTGTTTAAATAGCAATTTGGCAAGTTTGTCATTCATAAAGCTTTTATAGTGCTCCATACGCTGCTCCCCTGTGGGCCACAGGAGCTGCCTGGATGTTTGTCGATGCCTGGAAACACACAGTTAGTCTTTAATGAGGTTGTATTCCTATTGTTTCCTTTGGTCAGAGGAGCCTTGGGAATTCCACACTATAGAACAGATTTCCATTTGAAAACTGCAGCTCCTCACCGAAGTGTGTCTCTGGTGCTCAGCTGGCAGCACTGCCAGCCCCGGGGCCACAACAGGGTGTGGGGGGCACAGGAGTGCTTTGAGATGTGCCAGGAAAAGCTACTGGGAGCTGCAGGTGTTGCTCAAATCCAAGGAGTGGGAGGAGGGAAGAGGCAGGGGCCAGGAGGCTGCTGTGCAAGGGACAGCTCAGCCTTCAGGGGTGGAGTGGGTGGAAGGGATCACCCTTCAGGATGCTCCAAGGGCTGGAGCCCCTCTGCTCTGGAGCCAGGCTGGGACAGCTGGGGGTGTTCACCTGGAGAAGAGAAGGCTCTGGGAGACCTGAGAGCCCCTTCCAGTGCTAAAGGAGCCCCAAGGGAGCTGGAGAGGAACAAAGGATGGAAGGACAGGACAAGGGGGAATGGCTCCCCACTGACAGGGCAGGGAAGGAATTGTTCCCTGGGAGGGTGTGCAGGCCCTGGCACAGGGTGCCCAGAGAAGCTGTGGCTGCCCCATCCCTGGAAGTGTCCAAGGCCAGGTTGGACGGGGCTTGGAGTAACCTGGGCTAGTGGGAGGTGTCTCTGCCCATGGCAGGGGTGGGATGAGATGATCTTTAAGATCCCTTCCAGCTGAACCCATTCCACGATTCTATGATTTGGGGAGAGGCTAAGAAACCAGGTCAGAAGAGAATGTGGTCCAGCTTCACATACCTTGGATAAACCATCCTTTCTTTAAGACAGGTGGACTGTAGGAATATGGAAGGGCCTTGTTTGCCCCCAGCCAGTGTCTAAGCAAAGCACAGTGGCAGCCTAATCAATTAACAGATTCCGTGTGATTCAGCTGAGTGCACAATAACAAGGCATCATGGCTTGCATTGGCACAAGCTGCTCAGACCTTAAGACAAGTAAATATTTAGCCAATAATTCTGAGATCTTTTCAGCAACAAAATGCATCTTTGTTCCTGATCTGTCTGTTTGGGTTTCAGTTGCAGGGAGAAGACACGCAAGGATATGAGATGTTAGTGCAGGCTCTTCTGTAATGGAATCCCCAGTGTCTGTGCAGGAAGCGAGAAGAAAGCCTTTGGGCTCACGATTCTGTGCAGGGGATTCATTAGTGTGTAGCTCCCACCTTCAGAGCCGTCTGCCCTCATGTGTGTCTGGTCCTTACTGCTATAAGCAGGACCTGCTGCCACAATCAGGTTTATGGACCAGGACTCCTCGTTTAGTTTTCAGTTCCCTCAGAGAACCACACCCTGTTCCACCATAGATCTGTGCTATTCATGGGCTTCACTCTATGATAAACATGGCAAATTTTAGCTCTTTTCTTATCTAGATGTATTTAATTGAAAAGAATATTTAATGGCAGTTAAAAGAGAGACGTGAAATCGAAGAAGAAGGGAGTGGAGGTCACACAACTGGAGGCAGGTGCTCATGGACTAAACTTGCTGTAGGACCTCAGACAATTCATTGAACTCCTCTGATTTTGTTTCCACAGCCTGATGTGAGGCAATAAAACAACCCAGCCAGAAGCAGCGCAGGAGCCCTAAGAAGCAATTAGGTAATGACAGATGATGGAGGACTGAGGTTCCCTGGGTGACTTTGGTGTTGGCACTTAATCCAGGTCCATGGCAGGGTGAGTCACAGCCAGGCTTTGCCTCTGGAATCCAGATCAGCCTGTTTGGGAAGGGAGCATCAGGCAAGCACTGGGTGGGCATTGGAAGGAGATAAGAACCACTGTGAGCGGCCAAAGGTTCATCTGGTCTGACTCCAACCATGGCCACGACCAGAGGAAGGGCATGAGGACAAGGGTGAAACAACCTCTTTCACATCAGCATCTGCCTGAGCTGGAGCTGGGGAAGCTCCTTGTCCAGCTGTGCAGGAGGGACACGTAATTCCCTTCCAACCAGCCTGAGAGCTGGCACAAGCAGTTGCGTCCTGTTTTGGGGGAAGATGTCCCAGATGTCCCAGGCACCGGGTGCAGCTCCATGCCCTGAGGGATGCGGGGACAGTTGGCCAGAGTTCCTGGTGGTAACTGAGGAGCAGCAGCTCTGCCCTGGGTGGTTTGTGCTGGGCCTGCTCCAGCCTCTGCTCTGGGCACAGAAAGGAGGGACTGGGAGGATAAAAAGAATCGAGAAAGCAACTTTTTTCTCAGAGTCATACGAAGCTGCTCAGGAATTCCTGTCACGGCTCTGGGGCACCTGCTGCCATACCAATGCCTCTCCCTGCCCTGCCTTTGTGCAGCTCCCGGGGAATGTATTATCAGGAGCCTGTGTTGTGGCATGTTTGCAATCCTGTCCTCTGTATCGTATTCCAGAGCATCTCTCAGACAATGGATCTCCCTCGTGTGCAGCTCCTGTTATTAGTGCTGGGTGCCCTTCCCACAGAGGCTTTTTCAGGACTGATGGCTGTGAAAAGCAGAGACAACATGTGGGTTATAAAGGGGGACAAGAGGTTATGCAGGAGTCTTAATGGATTTCAGTGGAGACAGGGTTGAAAGCACCACGAGTCTCCATTACTGGGTAAACACAGCCCCAGAATTCAGACTTTTCTGTGCACTTCCTTTATTTTTTTATTTAATATGGTTTTTCTTCTCTGTCATTTACTCTGAAAGCAAATTTGGTAAGGAGGTAGAGTTGCTCAGGGTCTTCCTGTTTGTCCCTATTTCATGTTTGATTTTCTTCCAAATAAGATGAATAAATTTCATTTTTCAAAGTATCCTGGAAAAGTCATGCACACAACAAGCTCTGCAAGGAAAGCTGATACAAACTCCCTGATCGTGTTCCTTGATTGTAAGTAGAAATAGGGGGTTGATAGGAAACCCTGGAATGGAAAATATCTTCACTTTTGTGCATCTCTAGTGAAATCTCCCACAAGAGTTTGGCTTGGGACATTGCCTTGTGTTGGTGAACAAGTGTGGGCATCAGAAGGTGTTTTCACAAGGGCTTTAAGGCACAAAGGAATAAAAAAAATGATCTTAAACAGAGTTGAAAAATAGCAGACCATTGAACCCAGAGTGGCTGGGAACACACAGCCCCCTTTGGCTAGAGTTCACCCCCGAGACTAAAGAGAGACAAGGACTCGTTTCTTTGTTTTGCTTCCAGCATCTTGACCCTGTTTTGAAGAGTGAAAGGATTGAATGGTGCCCGTATTTGGAGGTCATCCATCTCTGCAAGGGTTCCTAAAAACGCTGGCCTCGAGCTTTGCAAGTTGTTGTCAGTACCTTCAGAAACACTGGAGATGGGCAGCTGGAGACTTCCCAACACCAAACACTAGAAAAAATAGTTCCAAAAGTTTAGGGCTGCAGGAAAACCATGGTGTTGATCCTATTCTCGAAGTGTTTTTCCATTTGAATCTTTTCATCATGAATTCTAAAAGAGACCTGCAGAGCCTGAAAGATTGTTCCCTCTGCCTTCATGTTTGGCCACCACGGAGCCCACAGACCCTCCCTCCTCATCCCCGGGGAAACATCCCAGGGGGATTCAGGAAAAACAAGGATTATTGGGTGGGGCAGCGAGGAGACATGAACGAAGTCCTTGGGATGATGTAAAGGGAAGAGGGGACACACTGCTGAGTGGGAGCAGAGGGAGCAGGACACAAGGGCTGGACACTCTCCCAGTGTGCAGCCGTGCTGCATTTTCTCCACAGCCACCACGTTATTGCCCAGTGAAATCTAAGACGCAATAAAGGAGAAAATTAAGGGAAAAAAGCACATCCAAGAGCTGAGGGTTCTAAAAGTCACCAAGTAACAGGAAACAAAGCAACTCCATCCCAGGATGAGGGAGGAGAAGCATGTCCAGCACTCTTCAGGACAGCCAGGGAAGCTGAGCTGCCCCATTCAGAGCTGCCAGACACCTCGTTGTTTTCAGGGCTGGATGTTTGTACATCGGTGGTAATGACTGGGTAAAGAGATGAGGGATTTTGTCATATTGGAATTCAGTTTCCTTTGCATTGCCATGGCAATGCAGGCAAGATTTTGATCGCTGGCTGAGACACATCAGCAGATATTAATACAGCTTTTGCCAAGGAGGGAGCTGAATGACAGCTGTGTTTGTAAGTCTGATTTGAACCTTCTGCTTTCTGTGCTCTATCAAAAGCCATGCACACAGAGAAGGTTGAAGGGGGGGAAAGGAGGATCTTACTTAGGGCAACTTAAGAGAAATGCCTGAAGTTGAGAGAATACATTTAATTCTTACTAAATTGGCATCAACATCTTTAGCTGACTGCAAGGCAAGAAAGTGCAAACTCCCTTGAGGCAGCAAGTTCTAAAATAACCTTCTACTGCAGCACTCTGCTGTCAAAAGTTCTAACTCGTGTTTCTACTCCTCTGTCTCCTTAATGTCTTCTTGCTCCCTGGAACTGCTATTTTATCCCTTATTTGTATAAGGTGTGACATAATAAGAACACCAGCCTCACGTCTGAGACCCCCAGGTCAGGGGAAGCACCAACAGCCCCGATCTGTGCTTCTAATGGAATTAATTTCCCCTATTCCTACTCTTTAATCACTGTAAGAATGCTAATTATGTCCCTAATGAATGTTTGAAGTCTGAGCAGAGGGTGCAGGTGCCCATCAGCAGCCAGTTGGGGAAGAAAGGGGAGGGTTGCAGGAAACCAGGTGAAGTGGGTCTTCTAAGCTGACTTCTCAAGAACATTCTCAAGAGCAAAGGCACAAACCTGCTGTCTGCATGCCCAAACTCAGCCTCTGTTTGCCTCCTTGTCACCAGGAGGACATGCCAACAGTGCTCTGCTGTGTCCATTTGGCACCCACTTCTGAGAAGCTGGACCAGCAGCACATGTTGTCCCACTGTCCATAGGTACAATGGTTCATACAATGACCAGGAGACAGTTGGGATGGGAAGGGGCAGATCCACTAGTGCTGATAAACACCACAAGCAGCCAAGGAGCTCAGATGGTCTCAGAAACCTGAGCTGGAGCACAGCAGTGTGGAGGAAAGCTCCCACCACAGCCGAATTTCGCTGCTCCAGTTATTCTAGAATAATTCTAGAATAACTAGAATTCTAGAATAACTGTTCTAGAATAATTAAGGTTGGCTTAACCACTGGAGGCAGAACTCTAACAGTGAAATAATGTATCTTCAAAGCTTTGGGAAGGTCCAGAGTATGGGAAAGCCAACAATGAAGGCTGACAAGAGTGTGGGATGCAACGTTCATACCCACGGAATCCTCCCTTTGGCCATAAGAGCCCAGGCTAACACAGAGCTTGTGCCAACAGTCTCCAAATGTTCTGAACCGGAGCCATCGGAAGGAGCTGCTGCCATGAAGATGCTCTGCTCATTCTCTGTCAGATCACACAGCTCACCTCTCTGGTCCTTGCTGAACACCTTTGGCTTCTCCAGGCAGGGCCCCTCCTGAGGAGCACGGCGGGATCTGCCCCCCAGCTCCCTCACCAAAGCCACCGTGTGCCCAGCCCAGCCCTGAGCAGCTGTGACAGTGCTGCAAAGGCAGCCTGGCATCCCCCCAGCTCATCCGTGTCAGCTCCTGTAAAGGCTGGGCATCTTCACACACAAGGTTCCCATGGGTGCGCAGGGAGCTGCCTGCACAGTCCCAAGCATTTCTGCAAAAGTGAATTTTGTTCTCCAGATATCCCCCCCCCACTTAGCACTTTATTCCAGCAGGAAATGTTCCGTAAGGCCACCAGCCTAATTAAAAAGTTGGTGTGTAGAGGCTGTTCTGAAATATGTGCATTTGGAGCTCACTGCACATGCAGAACAGGAACGTATGCATATGGATGTCTACAACCACCCTCCTATTTCTGGCTGAGTGAGCATATTTTCTGGGATCACATTCTGATCTCTGACTAATTAGCGTGAAGGACTAATATTTTTCAAGGGAGTTTAGCTGTGAAAAACATGTTTGGCTGCATGTTCAATTTGCAAGGATACTCCCTGTGCTGATCAGGAATTGTGTGTGAAAAAACCAGTCTCTGTCCATTTGCATTAGTGGTTTTTGATTTACCAGAACAACCATTCACACAAGCCAGACATGTGGCTGAATTTAGATTTTGTGCATAGCTAAGTCCCTTGGAAAATCTAGGTCAGACACTGCAGACATTTGGGCTGACTTCTGTATCCACACACTCTTTTGCTCTGTAGGAGCTTGTTTCTAAGCACATCCGAAAAGCAAAGTGGCAACAGAGGGTTCTGATCAAGCAAAATGGATTTGAATCACCCAGTCTCCCCAAAACACAGGCTTTGAGGCTGCAAGAGCCTCACTTGCCATTTTGTTCAGCCCTACTGGAATGGAGTCAAGCGGTGCCACCACTTGTGCTCTCCAACCCAGCCCTGCAATCTCACACATGTCCTGCTGCTCCTCTCAGAGGCTCAGACGATACTGAGCTTGCTTGGGCTAGTTTTCCAGTTTTCTTTTCCAAAGAAGGGCCTGGTTACACCTTCCTTTAATTCAGATTTACTTCTGGCTTTTATTCTCTAGATGGTTTCTCAGATTTACGTGATGGGAAAACAACCGGTCCTGATGGCAGCTGAAACCTCGCCCCACGCTCAAGCGTGATCTGAGTCTTTGTGGCAAAGCTCAGCTTGAACAGGTTTGGTGGGGGGAAAAAACGTTTCTTTTTTTCCCCATGCCTGTCACAGTTTGAGGTCGTTGATAAAATGACACCTCAAAGCATCTAATTTTGCTGAGCCCACCAAGCACATCAGCATCGTCACAGCAATTTGTAAAGCTAATTGGCTGATGAATATACAGGAAGCACTTGTTTGAAACAGGTAGATGGTTCACAGGTATCTTCTGACTTAGGCCGAGCAGGTGATGTCTAGAAGGCAGACAATGTGCTCTAACCTTCATGTCTGACAGTGATTGCTGCCAATCATAGTTTAAATGACTTCAGCTTTACTGTGACAGGACCCTGCTTGTCACTGAGTTTAACCCTGAATAATGTAAATAAAGTAGAGAGCCACAAACATCCAGACTAAGCCAATGGGGACAGGGACTGACTCCTGGAAAGAGCTGCCAGAGTCAGCTGGTACAGTGATCCCAGGAAACCAGGGCATTGACTGCAACTCCCACCAGATCCAGTGTTATTCCCCTCCACACATTCCCACCACGCTGTAAAACATCTTGCAGGAATCTCCGGAGCCCCACCAGAAAGCTCAGTGACAGAATTCCCTGAAGTAACAGGCAGCGAGCACGTCTTACCCTGTCTGAAGGACACAGGGAGAGCTCTTTGCTGTCTCCCCTACTTGTGTCCTACAATCCCTGAAAAAGGTCAGGGATGAGCAGGTCATTGCAGTGCTTGGGATGTGTTTGCCTAATCCTTATTTGTGATGGCACAGGAGACATCAGCTCACTGAGAGGAGGAGCCTCTGTCAGTGAGAAAGGGACTGTTGAACCCAGAACAGAAGGAATGAACTGGGTTTCTTGGGCTGCATTTCCATGAAAGCACTGGAGAAACATAGATCTCCAAAGGGAAGGACAATCAGAGATGGGGCTTTTCAAAGTGTCCCTTCATCATGTTTGCCAGTTGGGGTGTGAAAAAGTCACTGAGCACAACAGGAGAGCAAAGACCCATGGGATGGGCAAAACCAAGGGGAAGAGCTGGTTCTGTGGCAGAGGACAAGGGCTCTTCTCCCAGAAATGCCAGCTGGGAAGTGTCCTGAATGGACACACTGAGTGGCAGCTGAGATCTGAGCTCATCTGCAGTCAGGTATTAATAGTGAGTTTGATGATACGACTCATTTTGTAAAAGGAATGTTGCTTCTTCCTTCCCAATCTAATGCAGCCAGGAGGATTTTGAGATCTGTGTGCAGCCACAGAGGTCAGAGAGGTGGGATGGACACAGGACTGATGTGCTGCCATGGATGGACACAGGTGGGTGGAAAGGACAGGCTGGAAGACAAGGAGAAGGAGGGAAAGCACCAGCAGAGCCCTGGGCTGGGCTGCTGGTGGCAGAGGGACAGCCTGGCCTCTAAACCTAAGCCACCAAGGTTTAAAGTGCCAAAGAAGGGGGAAATCGCTGCAATCACACTGAAATTCCCAGGTGAAAATAGAAACTCAAACATGCAGCTTGGGAACCAAAAGTCCTCAGTTTACTCCTCTCCATAACGTGTGTGTGAGCATAAGAGCTGCCTGTTGGTCATATCATCTGCCTCTTCACAGTGTCCACTGTTGGCCATCCAAAAAGTGCCACCCCTGAACCATTCACAGTCACCCTGTCCAAAGGCATCTCGAAGAGCCCAGGAAATGAGCACTGAGGTTGCAAACCCACTGTTTCCTTGAAGGCTGGTCCTTCCCTTCTCCCAGCCTCGGGTCCAGCTGGGCTGTGTCCCTGCAGGGATAACTAGCAGACCTTTGGCTACAAGTCTTTCAATGCCAGCAATAAAACCCACACTGACAATAAATCAGGTAGCAAGCAAATGTGATAGCAAGCAAATAGATCCTGCCAAGTCATTTTAAACTGCACTTGCTGGGTCTTTTCTGTAACATTTTGATGTATATATTTGGCCCATTAGAAAAATAACTTCATTTTCAAGCGCGGTTTCTGTAATGGAGCAATTCCCTACTTCACTGCAGATCTCTCCAGACAGCCAGACTAAAAAGCACTCGGCGCTTGGCTCAGGGTAGAGGTGCAAACAAGCTGGCATTGCACTGAAGTGCATTTCTCAGAGGTCTGGCAAGACAGCTCAGTCTCCTCTTGAAGGGCAGCAGCAGATGAAGGGGAGACAGCAAATGCAGCACCACCATCAGCCCTGAGCCAGAGCGTGGATCCAGGTCCTGTGGGAGCAGGCACCCAGGGGTGCAGGACACACACACACACACACCACGCAGCTACACCAAGCGGGGGCTCAGCTCCAGGGTGCCCACTGCGCCCCCTGAGCCCAGGCAATGCCCCATCAGTGCTCGCCGAGATGCTGTGCTGGGGGACTCAGGGCCCAGAGTCTCCAGAAGGGCTTTACCTCCCCTTAGGCTCTCACAACATCCCTCCTGGACACAGCCCCATGGAGAAACCAGTGCTCCACACACACTCTGGGGTACCACGGGTGCACCATTCCTGGGTTTGTACCAGCCAACACTGCTCTGGGAGTGGACTGGGTGGTATTCAGGGATGAGCTGTGCCCACCCTCATTCCTTTTCAGTCACAGCCTCTGCAGGGGTTGTCCTCTTTCCAGCCAAAGCCATGCCTTGAGCTGTGTGATGGCCATTTGTGATGGGGCTGCAGCCTCCAGTCTGACTCACAGACACCCTGGTGGGACCCATTCTGTGAACCACAGAATCATGGAGTCACACAATGGTTTGGGTTGGAAAGGACCTAAAGATTATCTTGTTCCAACCTCCTGCCATGGGCAGGGACACCTCCCACTAGACCAGGTTGCTCCAAGCCCCATACAACTTTGAACACTGAAGCAGCTACAGCTTCTCTGGGCAACCTGTGCCAGGGCCTGTGACCCTCACAGGGAAGAACTTCTTCCTAATAGCTCTTTCTTGCTAGTACATATCAAACCTAGCCCTACCCTCCTTCAGAATTGTCCTGTCACTCCAGGCCCTTTTGTAAAGCCCAACATGGCAATCCCAGGCAACACAGAATGTCCCTCTAGAGAGATGCCACCAAGTCCAGGACCCTTGCAGCAGAACTGCCCACCTCATAAGAACAACACAGACATAAAAGTACAAGTGGCACCAAAAAATTCAGGGGCAAAGCTGAACTTAAAGGCAAGGACTGAAATTATGAAATATCCCCAAAGTGATTCCAGGGACATCCCCTGGGGCTTGGAGCCCCTTCAGTGAAAGGCAATCGCTCCCCTTCCCTCCCATCTCTCCAGCATGGCCTTGGGAGATGCTGCTTAACATTTTTCAGGCCTAGGACAAGGCAAAGAATCATTTGCTTGAAAAATGGCCTTTAGTAGAACATGAAAGGTTTTATGAAAAACTATTGGCTCTTTAGAAGTGTTTCCCCTTTTCTGATTTTTTTTTTTTTTTGGGTGTGTGACATCCTCTATCAGTCTTTTTTACTGCAGCCTGCAATGTAAACTAGCTTTTGCTTTCTCTTCTGGAATTCTTCTTAAGTTACTTTTTCAATCAAAAAACCTATCAAAATAATTCATATACAGAGAGTCTGCTTTGGAGAAGCTGCAGTTTGCATTCCTGGGGGCAGCCACGTGGAGGACAGGCACTGAATTCTGCGTATTTCAGCATTCAGCAGAGGTACAACTCGGGCTGCTCCCACCCTGCCCCTCCAAACTCTGCACAGACCTACCCAGACCCTTATTTTCCTGCTCCCGGGTGCCAGGTCACCCCACCGCAAGCCTATCCTCTCACTTCACCAGCCCAATTCCTTGTTCTCTCCCTGCTTTATGAATTCCTAATGCAGAAGCAGCAGCCTGCTCTCCTGCAAAGTTTCCAAGCCTCGTGCCCTGCTCTCCAATTCCTCCTCCACCCCCAGAGCTTCGAGCAAAGCAAAGCCAACCTGGAGCTTTGAAAGGGGCTGGGTAGTCCCAGCACAAAAGGGCTCTTTGTGCTGATTCCATGGAATGCTGTGCAGCTGAGATTTGAGGAGCAATATCTGAGCAGAGATTTGCAGAACTGCTTATGTGATGGTTTTGTTAACAGCAGTGAGAACACGCACAGGGAAGCTTATTGATTGCCTTTATTGGGCAAAATTTGCTTCCCAGAATTCAGAGTTGGAGACAGGCTGTGGCTGCAATACCCAATTACCAGGATCCTCATGCATGGAGGAGCCAGGAACCAGTTGCTGAACCACACCAGGCTCTAGCTCTGACCCCCTCAAAGAGCCAGGAGAGGATGGAGGGAGGAGGAGAGAATGAAATAAGACCAACAGGAGATGGAGGATTTATGGAAGATGTCAGTAGGGAGAAATTAAATGGTTTCCAATTCAGTGCCAAAGCCTTTATGCTTAAAAGAGCACAGTGTCAACAAGGTGTGGCGTGGGAAGGAGCAGGAACTGTCTGGTTTCATGGACAGGCACATTCACATCCCAAAATCTGCACTGGGATGGTAATTCCAGTGATGAGGACAAGCTAAACCACTTCTTAACAGGCATGGTGGTCCTTAGGCCATATTTGCCTCGTACAGGGGGAAAGAAGTTGTCTTTGTTGTTCCTGTGGTGCTCTGCAAATAAGAAGATGCCCTCAGCTCTTGTTTCACGTGTTTACAGGAGCCCTGTAGAAAGAACTTAAAAATGAGAGGTTTAAGCCTCTTAAAAGGGAAAGGGGCAGGTGTGATTGTGGGTGAGAAAAGTCAAGAGCTGCCAATCTGCTGCCAGACTGCCCACCAAGAGACCTGGCTTGGGGTGGTTTTCTCACAAGGTAGAACATACAGGAGAGGAATGGGCTGGGCAATCCAATCGCTCCCTGTACATCCCATCACAACTTAGCCTGGACTTCTGTAAAGCGCACTGTTTCCTCTTCAGGCTAGGAAATTCCTCCCTGGGAAGGTGGGCAGGCCCTGGCACAGGGTCCCCAGAGAAGCTGTGGCTGCCCCTGGATCCCTGGGAGTGTCCCAGACCATACTGGATAGGGCTCGGAGCAATCTGGGCTTGTGGGAGGTGTCCCTGCCCACGGTAGAGCGTGGAATGAGATGATCTTTAAGGTCCCTTCCAACCCAAACCATTCCGCGATTCCATGATCTTCATGCCCTCATATTAAAAAAACCCAAACTCAAAGGCTGATGTTTTCTCATCCTGCGGACCCAGCACACAAGCCTCTGGCAGTCTGCAGTTTAGGAGTCTCCAATCCCCTGCCCTGCCCCCCAGGCAGCTCAGCACAGGTCACCCAGCTGGGGTCACCCTGCCCACACTGGCCAGGCAAAGCTCACCCACACACACACACAGGGTCGCACCCGTTGGGTGCTTGAGGGCTGATTTTCCCCTGCTCTGCAGCTCCTGAAGCAGAAGAGGGTTGGAAGTGGCCCAGCGTGCAGGAGAAGCAGGATGAGCCCCTCGGGTGCCCCTTCCTGCTGGCTCCAAACCCACGCCCACTCTGTGGAGCCCACAGCCCACACTGCTCCCCTGTCCATACCTGCTCCATCACCACTCCATCACCCAGCCCCTTGTGAAGGTGCCTCTCTGCTCCATGGCCAGGGAGAAGCTCGTTTTGCAGAAGGTATAAGGACATCACCTCCCTGGTTATCACCTGCCTCTTGCAGTCCCAGCTGGAATTCCTGTGACTTCACCAGCCTCTCTGATAACTCCTTGATAAACCTCCTGTGCTCACGTGGTTGGGGACCTGGAGAAATTGGGTAACTTGCTAACAGCTACCTCTTCAGGTGTCCTGCATGGGAAACCTCTCCAGTGCCTTGTAACTCACTCGTTTGGGGGTTTTCCTTTGTTTCTAGCATTAATAATACCCTTTGTGCCCAGAATATCTGCATTCAGCCAAAGCTGATCAGTGATAAAACCTATGAGGGATCTTCTGGCTCATGTGGAGCAGCTGAGCTGGGGAAGGGGAATTGATCATGTCAAGGTGTGATCTCAGCCCCTTTCAGCACCCAGAGCAGCGGGAAAAGGATATTTCATTGCCATATTTTCTCTGTCAAGGTGAATGTTCAGCACATTTCAATAAAACTCCCCAAAGGGCCAAAGCAATTCAACAGGATAAACCCAACAGGGAACGTGTGTTTGGGTACAATAGCTGAGTTGTTTGCTCCAGTTTCTCTCTATGCCTCCACAGCAGAGTAAAACACCTAGATAAAACCAGAAGGAAAGTAATTTTTGAAAGGTAAATTTAATTAGAAAATTTAATTTAAGAGCATAAAAGACCTGACATAATATTATAGGCGTGCACTGACTGTACATTTCTTCGCAGTGCTTGTAATTGAATCCTTTCAAAGTTAGTTACAACTGTGTTAATTTTTAACAGAACCATTTCAAGGTAAAAATGATTTCTGAGCTGGTGAGCATCCCCCAGGCTAGCAGTGCAAAGCCAAGAAACACAAGGCCAGGAGTGAAAGCTGAGCTCAGGGTTTCCCCCTCACTGCATTCACAGCAGTGTCTGTCCCACCCCACCACCTGAGAGTGAACTGGGAAAGCTTGAAACCAGGAGCAAACCCAGCTGTGGCTCCTTTCAGACTGCACAGATAAACATCCCCATAACTCTGTGCCCCAAAGCAGGGATCTTACCGAGGACTACAGGCCTCAATAATCTGGATCTGACATATTTCTCTTATTTTATTTGCATTTAAATTTAACGCCTGAGGCTCTAATGCTCATTTCACAGAATCATGGAATGGTCTGGGATGGAAGGGACCTCAAAGCTCATCTCATCCCACCCCCTGCCACGGGCAGGGACACCTTCCACTAGCCCAGGTTGCTCCAAGCCCCGTCCAACCTGGCCTTGGATGCTCCAGGGATGGGGCAGCCACAGCTTCTCAGGGCCTCATCACCCTCACAGCCAAGAATTCCTTCCGAACATCTAAATCTCTTCTCTTTTAGTTTAAAACCATTTGCCCTTGTCCTATCATTCTCTGCTCATGTAAGAAGGTAGACTCATAGAATGGTTTGGGCTGGAAGGGACCCTAAAGATCATCTCGTTCCAACCCCCAAAGTTGTTGACTGCAACACTCCACAATGTGCTCCAACTTTAGCTACAGATACGTGCTCCCATCCTGAATTTTTCTGTGCTGTTTGTGCAGAAACAAACATTACTTTTGGCCCAGCACTGCCCTGGGTCTGCCAGTTCCCTTTGCACAGCTGTTCTCCACTCCTGCTCTGCATTGTCACTCTGCTGTCTCATGCACTCTGTGCACTGCACTTGCTGCCAAATGTTTTCCAGCTCTGGGTACCACCTTTTAGGGAGAGGATATCTGGAGGGGAGTAAAAGTGGACTTACCACCTTTTTTTGTTCCCAAAGGTGCCGCGCCAGCTTTCCTCTGTGGTCTCATGGCCTCGTGCAGAGGCAGGAACCGCCCCTCTGGTTCCTCCTGGTGCAGGCACAGTTTCAGCCCCAGTGTGCCCCAGACAATCATTTGTCATTAACCATTTCCCAGCTGTCACCGGGATGTTGTCACAGGGGAGGCCCAACAGCTTAATGACACCTCAGCTGGGATCGATTCCGACTCCGACACAGGTCGAGCAGCTTTGCTTTATTATGTTGAACATCTGGATGAAGACATTTAAAGCGGATGTACCAATGTTCCAATTACAGCATCTAAAAATATGGCTGTCCCCATACGCATCCCCTACTTCACTCTGATTGGAATCGTGGATGATCTGGAGCATCCCCAGACCCCGCTGCAACAGCAGTAAATGCATGTGTGACACTATTTCATTATTATTCCTCCGCTTGTGTTGTGTCTGGAGCACGCCAGCACTGAGCCACAGGAGATGGGCATTTCTACTGCCTGGGCAAGTGCTGTGGGAGGAAAGACCAGCAGCTGCCAGGCACTGCAGCACTGGATGTCCCCAGGAACCTCCTGCTCTGCTGCCAACATCAATCTCTCCCTCAGGTCCCCCTCCAGAGCTTGCGGTTCATCCTTCGCGGGCATCCCCTGCCACCCACAACTGTAAGGCAGCAATGACCATCGGGGCACGGAATAGGTGCTGCTCTGGATGAAAGCACAGGCAAAGGGAAGGTTTGGTGTGCAAAGGGCACAGCGCAGAGCTGCCAGGGGCGCATGGAAGGCACTGAGGGCACCCTTCGAGTGGGTTTGCCCCCAGATGTGCTCCTCAGGGGGTTGGCACTGTGGTGATCCTGTACCCGCAATTGTCCCGCTGGATTTCCGTGTGCAATCCCAAGCCCTGCTGCCCCAGGAACCCCTGGGGAGGGCAGTGAAGTTAGAATTCTAGTCCAGCTTGCCCCAGGCTGTGGGTGCCCCCAAGGCTAAACATCCAGCCCTCAGTTTACGTGGAGCTCTTAAAATTTTTAAGCCACTGTAAATGACGAACAGTTTATCAATGGAACTGTGTTTTTGTCAGCCTCGGCTGGGGAGGAAGAAGAAAGATTGGCAATTTTCCAATGGTCATTTATTTTAGGGGTTTTTTTCTCTTCGGGTAGAAACAATATCCATTATTAATAGATAACTTTTATTAAAGATATAAAGACCACAAAGATTTGTAACTTTAATAATCTAGGCTCTTATTTTAAATTTGGTAACGTTATTATTTATTGAACGACTGGGGCTGTTTCCTTACAGGACACAGTTGGGCAGAGCCACAGCAAAACAAGAACTCTGTGTTATCAGGGGGGAATATTCCAGCTGCCTTAAGTGCTTCCTGACAGCACTTTGTTTTGTTATCATTTCTAAACTAAATTTCTCACTAGCTGTTCACGGTGAGGCTCATAAAGTCTGAACTTTGCCCCTGCTCTGCCCGTGCTGGCGTGTCCTCACAGCCCTGGTCACACATTCTGCAGGTTCCTTGGGTTTCTGTCTTAAACCAGTTTTGGTTTTCAGCCTTTGCTGGGCTTGAGCAGAGCGAGAACCGCTGGGTGATCTGCAGCTCTCAGGTGACCGAGTGAGAGGAAAGGGGGAGAGGAACATAATTTTGGACTTTTATTTCACCCTCCGTCCTTGGATTTCACCTTTTTCCCTTCTCATCTGTGCTTATCAGATATCTCAAGGGCTGGGTGAATAACTGGTTTCTAAGAGTCAGGTCTGGGAGTTCAGAAAATTCAAACCAGGCAACCAAGTCACTTAGATGATAAAATATTTTATTCTTCATTTCGGAATAAAAAAAAAAAGTTTATGCTTGAGATCTCTCAAACAGTTGGAAGGGTTTTGCAAATAAATGAACTGAGGGAAGCAAAATAAATAGTAATAATAATAATAATATTCATACTCAGATGTAGGTGTCAAGAAAGAACTCTGCTACAAAAATCTCCAAACTTGCACTTTCTATCCACAGTAGAAACTGCGGGGCTTTTCCAAGAACCCCAAAGTTTCTGTTTTCTAAAAAGGAACTTTCTGGGTTTATCCAACTCCTTTTGAGTCTAGACTAAATCCAAGTGTCATCCTGCACTAGTGAGGGTTCAACTGGTGGCTAAACATCATTGAACACCCCAAACTTCAAGGATTTAAACTCTTCTGCTCAGATCCAGCCCAGAAACCTGAATAGGAAGTTTCTAAATCCCACATTAAAGCTCTTAAGTCAAAATACTTGGCAATTTCAAGCTACTCTTCTCCTTCTTTTCCCAATTTTCAGTTCAGTTTTGGGTGTGAAATATTCCTGAGCAGGTGAGCAGCTTCCATGGATGATATTCCATTATCTGGGACCTGCATATATATATATATATATATATATATATATATATACACACACTTTTATACACACTTTTATGTATCTGGATATGAGCTGCATTCAAAACTCAAATCACAGAGAAATTATTGTTATAAAAATAAAAAGGCTTGTTTGCCTCCTTCTAGTCGGAATCTAATTGGATCCATCGGAAGGTTTTCCATTTATTCCTTTCCATGGAGTAAATACCAATTATTGAAACGAAAACTATTCAAGGGAGAGGGACATTTTCAATCAGATTCTTCAATCACATTAATTACAATATAGTGTGAAATTATGAAGAGGCTGTATTTCAATATTTACTAAGCAAAAATACCTGCTTTTCCCAGTTCAACGAGATGAACTTCAAAAAGTCTCAATTACAAAAACTATTTAAACCCAGCTATTTAACCATTTATTTAACCACCTCTTTAATCAATTATTTAAAAACATGTCAACTAGTGAAGAGGTCTTTCTCAAGCTTCAGCTTGCAGGAAAGCTGATGATTTGGGGTGTTATTTGTGAGGCAGAGAGAGCCATTTGCTATTTTTGAAGCTCCAGGAATTCCCATGGGATTCCATGTCCCAGGCAGCTCTGAGGGTTACCGGGAAGGAACTGCAGATCTTGAAAAAATCATCCAATATCTCCTGGTTTTCCCTTTCACTCCAAGATAAAGCATCAATATGGATGGCAGGAATACACCCCATCCCTGGGAGTGGCCAAGACCAGGTTGGACGGGGCTTGGAGCAACCTGGGCTGGTGAAAGGTGTCCCTGCCCATGGCAGGGGGTGGCACTGGATGAGTTTTGAGGCTGCTCTCAACGCAAATTTGTGCCCAAATTTGGCCACCGACTGAGCTGTGACCAGACTGGTGCATGGGCACAGATGTTTGGGCACAGCTGGAGCGGTGGCTGTGCCGGGGGGCACCCACCACCTGTTTCCATTCTGCATGAAATTGAAACTGGGCACCCTGGGCAAGTTTCAAAGCTCCCTCTGGACACAACATTGTCGGTCATGCTCAGGCTGTTTTGGTGACCCCAGGGAGACAAATTGTGTTTGTATTAAATGAAGGCTTCAAGGAAGGTGTTCCCTGCCCTGCCAGTGACTCCTCAGACTGGGGGAGCAGCTCCTCTCCTCCCCAGCAAGATGCAGGGCAGCAGTAGGATACCGGTGTGGGCTCCAGGAGGGAGTTCTGATGGCAATCCTAGCCTGTCCTGGGAAAACATGAGTTGCTAGCAAAGCTGAGAGGTGTAGAGAGGAGATCCCACCCTGGCTGTGAGAAGGAGAAAGAGTAGGGAAAAAGGATTTGATGTTTTAGGAATATAGGATAATATTAGGAAACTTGATGTGTTTACAAAGTAAGAGAGAAGAAATGCTTGAGAAATTAAAACATTCAATAGGTGAACCAAACCTCAGTGGAAAGTGGGGTTCCCCAAGCTTTCTCCAGCAGCCCTGGGACTCCAGATCACATTAAAAGCAAATGGACTGAGAAGGAAATGAGCTGGTGCTTTGATGGAAAAGAGCTGCTCCGACGGCAGTAACACAGGCTGTGTTAGTTCTGCCCTTTGCCTCCTGCTCAGGGACATCTCCAGTTTTCCATAACCATTCCAAAGATGACAGTCTTAAGCAAATTAAACCCTCTCTAATTTGGACTTACCTGATGTGGAGGCTTCTCTGTCTGCCACCCTGAAATTTTGAAGATGCCACTGGTGAGTTCAGTTATGCTGATAAATGTTGGCTCAAGTGGGAATGTCTCAGGCCTGGGAGCTGGAGGATCCCACACCAGTCAGTGATTCCACTCTGAGGCTCCCAACTGCCTCTAAAAGTGTTGGAAAAGCTGGTCAGGGAAACCCTGAAGGTAAAAAGCACTGAGGTTTTCTGCTGGAAGGTGCTGCAGGTCTCTGCAGGGTGAGCTGGTACCAAAATACAGCGAGTTATTTCATCATCTAAATAAGGCTTTGCAGATAGAAGGATTTAACTTTATTTACAATGAAAAAGTCTTTCAAAACCTTGAGAGATGCTCTTGAGAATCCTAGTAAAGTCTGACTGCTGGGATACCCCAAACAACCACTTCCTACACCAAACCAGCAGGCAAAGGAAGGCAAAAGCCAGCAGGAAACAAAGGTGAGGTTGGGGAAGACCTGGAGCTTGTTTCTGGAGAGAGAGAGGTGGGACTGCTGAAATCACCCCCACCCTGCCAGCCCTGCCTGTGCCTGGGGTCTGTCCCAGGCAGGGATTGGGGCTGGGGGTCACTGAGCCCTCCTAGTGCTGGAAGTTCATGTCCAAGATAGCCCCCAATACAAGTCAAATCCCAGTTTTCCACAGCCTGCAGGGAAAGATGGAGGAACAAAGGAAGGATGGGATGGGCAAGGCTTGCTCAGGTGTCATGGAACAGAAGTGAAGGAGCAGCCAGAGGTGAAAACAGGATGGTGACAGGTCTGTGTGGTTCCTCCCTCCCTCCACTCCACTCCTGGAGCGGGGGATGTTCCAGTTCCCATGTGCTGCCACCCAGCACATCTCTCCAGGCAAAACTGTCCCCCCTCACCAGCTCCAATGCAAAACCCTTTCTGGGGACACAGGGATGAAGAGCTGCTGCCCCAGAGTCCTGACCTGGCCTCTGAAGAAGGAAGGTCTACCAAAAAAATAAGGAATCCAACAGCAGTGATGCCGGTGAGGCTGCAAAAGGAGGGCCAGAGGAACCCCCATGCCATGGGTGGCAGGGGAATGCACCAAGAGGCTTGTGCTCCTGGCATCCCAGCCAGACACTGCCTCTTCCAGTGGCACCTTTATCCCTTGTGTTCAGAGTATTGGCAGTCCCAGGTGTTCAAAACCTTTTCACCTGGATGTCCCTCAGCCTTTCTGTCCCTCAGATGTTTCTTTTGAGTCCTGTTGTTCATCCCAAACCACTGCAACACAGCTCCGAGTGCAGGTGCTCTTCCCGTGCACCTTGTGCCTGAAACAAAGGGGTAAGAGCCTGTTCATGGCCAATCTCCAAGATCTCATTCACATCTTCCCCTCTCTGGGCCATCAGAGCCACCAGCTGTACTTGCCTTCAAGGCCAGATACCATGGGAGAAATGGTCCCATGGGAGACTGGAGAACTCCAGGGTAACCCATCAAGATTTCCAGCTGCTGACATGGTAAAGAGTCTTCCTGGGTTTTCTCCAAGTTTACGACACTGGTAGCACTAGTCAGAAACTTCCTCTTGGTGGGATATGTACTGACAGATGCTTTGTGTCCTGGGGGTAGTACAAGTGTTAACATCCTCTCATTTTTACACCCCTCTGACTCCCTTTTCTCCTAAGGTCAGCAGGGTGTAATTCCAGCTGGTAACTCCATCCATGGAGGATGAAGCAGGAACTTAGTATTTCAAGCTGAAACCTGAGGAAAAATATGGCCCCTCCTTAAGGTACCCCCTTGATGGTCATCAGATTAATTCCCATCTCGGTTCCAAACAGAACTGCTTAGAGGCAAATCTTCACAAGAGCTGGGTCTCTGGACTGACAGGGCCTGGGAAGGAGTAATGCACATGCTGGAAATGCACAGCACACCAGGGACGTGCCTTGTGGCCACAGTCCAGGGTGGAGACACCGACTCTTCATCCACAACAACCCCACCAGTGCCACTGGGCCGACTGGTACAGCCCCCACGGGGCAGAGGCAATAAAGCCACCACTGAAAGGGGATGAAGAGGATTTGTCATGCTGAGCAAGTGCTATAAAGGGTTTTATTGCCTCTTGTTGGGGAAGTGCCTTGTTCTTGACAATGATGGAGTCCTGAGCTGGAGTTATTTATCCTCAGGGATAAATCAGGACTTCTTTGAGTGAAGAGCTGGGGCTTGATCTCAGAGCACAAAACTTGAGTGTTCCCAGGGTTCCTCTCACATCAGCTCGAACCACCTCAGCCCCAGCAAAGGGGATCAGCAGGGGACTGGGCAGCACAAGGGGGGTGTCCTCCAGGCCAGAGGGGGGCAAAGGCTGGGGCACCCCAGTTCACATCACACCAGCTCTTTGCACTTGCCTTGCTCTTTGTTTACTGCCAATGTAAAGCACCCAGGAGCCTCTGTCCTGGCCAAGAGGAACAGCTGCTGCTTTGCACCCAGAGCTCGGGAATCGCAGAAACAAGGAATGGCTTGGGTTGGGAGGGACCTTAAAGACCACCTGGTACCAACCCTGTGGCATGGGCGGGGAGGAGGAGGCTGGCTGGTCCCACCACCCTGCTTGGTGCCACTGGGGCAAACACTGTCATCTCTGCTCTTCAGACAGGGCTGGTTTAGAAGGCAGGTGATAAATCAGAGGCCAGGGATGCTGTGGAGTCTGAGTCTGCTTTCACCCAGGTTACTCACTGAACATGTTCACAGTGTAGGAAACACAACCTAAGACCAGGATCAGGCCCAGAGGAGCTCTGTCCTCCTCCTCCCTCCCTTCCCTTGCCCCATTTTGGGGCTGACACCAAACTTGCTGAAAGGCAGCAAGTGGCAAATGCAAAAGTGCTGAATTGCAGCTAGAAAAATGACAGAGAGTGATTATTGCTGTCCAGGAGAGAAGGATTAATACATCAGCCCAATGGGGGATTTGGATTTTGGGCAGAGCATTTTCATACAGGCCAGAATCTACATCAATTACCTCAGGTATTTGATTCATAGAAAAACAGTGCTGAGAAAACAAGAGGAAAAAGAAAGGAAAATAAAGGCTCAAGGGACACTTTATCAGTTCTTATATTAATGTGCAGAAAGGCACCAGTGGCAGGAAGAAGTTGATTCTCAGGGCATGTTAATAAAAGCCATCAAGCTGATGTAGAGCATCTGTTGCTTGTTTTCCCTTTTCTAAACTGCCTCTCCTCAGACTGTCAGGAAAGGGGAGGGATCCAGGCCAGCACTTTGCCTAATAGGGAGAGGGGAGAACAGGTTTGCTCAAGCCTGGATGGGGTGGTGTGCTCAGGCAGAGCCAGGGTGATGGATGGGGTGGTTGCTCAGCGCCAGGCAGGGTGCAAAAGGGCCTCAGTCACATCTATTAAAGCAATCCATTCCCCAGGCTCATCTGGCACTCACTCTTTGTCACCACACTTGTTACCTTTCCCTGATGGCAAATGCTGGGGAACTTCAAGGTATTTGAACAGTCAGAGACGACAAATCCCTACTAAGAAGAAAGTGTAAAACAGCAGGAGAAACATGTTGGCTTCATCCTGAGTGAACATTAAATACACTTCACATTTGTCTAAGGAGACAGTTAATGGGAAAAGGGGCTCTTTAATTGAACAGGCTGAGAGTCTCACGCAGCTGCAGATAACAAACGTGCAGGAGAAAGCCATTTTTCCAGGCAGGGATCCCAGCCTGGCTGAGGCAGGAGGGAGCGTTCCTTCCAGAGAAACAGCAGCAAACGCTGTGGCTGCTGAGGACAATCCCACAGCTGCTTCTCCCAGCTTTAAAGGAACAGAAGGAGGCCTTGGATGGGGCGCTCAGCCCCAAACTGGCCTCAGGCAACAGAAAAGACGTGGGTTCTTTTTGCAGTGGTTCACAGCCATCCCCACCCCAGGACGTGCCAGCTGGTGTGTCCAACCTGTGAGGGTCGTGGCAGCCTCTGTGCAGAGGGTTCCTCTCTCTGCGTGACCCATGGGCAGTGCTGCTCTCCAGGAGGGTGATGAATCTCTGCCACGGGCTCTGCTGTCACTGCTGCTCCTTCTGCCAGCCCAGCACGCTTGGCAAGACCCAGCTCACTGGGTTTCATCATCCCTACATGCTGGTGTCCCAGGGCACACCGACAGGGGGCTGGTCCCTCCTGGGTCAGCACTGACAGTCATGGAATGGTTTGGGTTGGAGAGATCTTAAAGCCCATCCAGTGCCACCCCCTGCCATGGGCAGGGACACCTTCCACCAGCCCAGGTTGCTCCAAGCCCCGTCCAACCTGGCCTTGGACACTTCCAGGGATGGGGTGTGTTCCTGCCATCCATACAGTTATTGATGCTTTATCTTGGAGTGAAAGGGAAAACAGGAAATATTGGATGGTTTTTTTCAAGACCTACAGTTCCTTCCCAGTATCTCTCAGAGCTGCCTGGGAATGGAATCCCATGGGATGGGGCAGCCACAGCTTCTCTGGGCAACCTTTGCCGGGGCATCCGCACCCTCACAGCAAAGAACCTCCTCCCAATATCCAACCCAAGCCTCCTCTCTGCCTGTGGGAAGCCATTCCCCCTTGTTCTGTCACTCCAGACCCTTGCAAATAGTCCTTTTCCACCTTTCTGGCCAGTCCCTGAGGCAGAAGGTACCAATAACAGATGGCAGCCGCAGTGGCCCAGAAAATCCTCAAATATGGGGTATGAGGTTTATAACATGTACTTCCCCTGGCACACGCTGCACATTCATCTGCAGTCACATCAGTCTTCCCATCTCCTCTCACATCTTCCCTCCTTCAGACTCACCCCCTGCACAACAACCGCTTCCCAGCCTAAAGAGCATCTGAGATCCTGGCATCAGTACTATTTTCCTTTGCTTGCTAGAAGTGTTGTTCGGACATGGAATTTAAAAATCTCTGGCCACTCCAGGGTGGCGGGGCCAGTGACACAGCCAGGGCAGGCACCTGCTTTCACTGTTATCACGCTAATTAATAACATGATAATTAAATGAAGAAAGCCCATTACTGGAGTATCAAGGGAAGGGCAGAGATAAGAATCTAGTAAGAGAGGGACCGAAGGAGTCTCCTCTATTGTCAAGTCCTCTTCCCTCTGATTCCCATCACACCAGCTTATTAAATTCTCCCTTAAAAGCCGTGGCTTTTCCCCTGCTCCCCAGGGGAGGCTGTTAAAGAGCTTCCCCTTATCAGAGATCAAAGAATCTCCTGATTTGCAATTAAAATCTATACTTAACCAGTTTGTTCTTGACCTGTAGTTTAAATCACCTCTCCTCCACGAGGCTTTATCTCCCCCACAAACAGCAGCCTCCTCTCTTCTCCACCACGGGCGTTTGTGGCTAAAGAGGCTGCAGGAACATCCCCTCCTTTACCTCCGTATCCTTGTTGCTCTTCTGCATTCCTGTAAGCCTGAACCCCTCGGTCTGTGCAGAATCCAGCAGTGACAGGCACTTTGCCAGGCAGTGAGGACCGAAGTCACTGCCAGGGGGTGGAGGGGCTTGTCCCAGCTGGCACAGCAGGGTTCAAGCAGCCCCTCCAGGTCATTTGTCTAAAAGGTGGGATCTGTTTGAGCTCCTTGCAGCTGCCTCTGGGCAGGTACCAGGAGGCAGCATCACACCTGAGTGCCACAATGACATTGTGACCATGCCAACAGGATTTAGAAGCCTTCTCTGCAGCAAATCAGCTCTTCCCTGCCATGCAGAACAGGTTGTGAGGGACAGCATCTCCTAACAGTGGTAACACAGGCTTTTTGTCCATCTCTTCTTTCTTCCTCCCTCCTCTTCCTTCCCCTTTGGTTTACTTGGAACCTGGGGACATCCTCAGTTGCCCTCACCCAGCAGTAGGATGGCATCTGATGGCCCCTCTATCACCTCAGGGGTCTGGAGCCCTAATTCCCAGAAGAGCATCACAAACAGAAACTCTCATCAATAGCAGGAAACTCTCTCATTGTGTTTTCATGAAGTGCATTTAATTGCTGGAAGGGCAGACAAATGCAGCAGGGCTGAGGCTTGAAGGGCCACAGACGGAGCTTGCTTTCTGTTTTGCCTTGTCCTGTTAACTGTGTCATGCAAAACCACGACTCCCAGTTTGAACCAGTGCTGCCCCAGTGCCAGGCTGGCACCAGGACCAGCAGATGTCACGTGAAGACTCTGAGCTGGTGCACTGGGTGTACAGATGTGTTCAGAGGAGCTCTGCTTCATCACAGCCTTTCAATTAAACACCTTCAAAGTGTTCTTGATATTCCTTTCTTATCCTAGAACTGAACTGGAAAGTCAATTCCAGTAACAGGCAGTGAAGGGCCAAGGACCAGCCCTCCCAAGTCTTCCATGCCAGGAGGAGGAGGAACCCACCTGCCCAGGGTGAGGGGAATCCTTTTTACAGAAGTGAGAAAAGAAATGAGGAAATGGAAGCTGGTACTTTAATCCCTGCTGTGATCCCACTCTGCCTGGCTGACCCAGGGCAGTTCACACTTTCCAAGGGAGGAGTCCCCAAAAGTCCAGCCTGACCCAGTCTGGGCAAGGACTGTGTCAGTCAGGGCCATGCCCACAGCTCAGCTGGCCACATCTGCAGCAGGACAGGGAGCTGGGCTCAAAGAGGTGTGCCCAGTTCATGACCTGAATCAAGGACTCGATGTCTCTTAATTCCCAGCAAAGACAGCAAAATTATAGAACACTTGGCATAAGAATGAAATAAGTATGTTCTGCTTCTTTAACACAACTGGGCACATTGTTCCCACTAATAGGGGAGGAACAATTAGCCTTCGAGAGCATTACCCTGTGCAGTGTAAGAGGGATTTGTATGGCAAATGGCCTTGTGTGACTCCACTGAAGCAAGACTGGGTTTTCCAAGGCATCTGCAATGCTAATGCCTGGCAGTGCCAGGTGATGCTGCGTACCAGGGAGGGCTGTGGGGGCAGAGCTGACCCAGGGAAGCAGAGGTATGAAATGGGATGTCAGGACACAGCAAGCGTGATGTCAATGGCTGGGGAGTTTAACAGTGGGCTTTCCTAAAGGGTGAGCTGTTCTGGGCAGGCATCTCTGGCCTCTCTTACTTATCTTGTTTCTGCCAAAACAAAGGAGTTGTGAGTTTGATAATAAGCTGTCGGGACTTGCCTATAAGAAGATTTGATATTAATAAGAAAGAGTATTAAATGTGTGTCTTGTTGCTTTTTTCTGTTGAGGGAAGAAAATCCTTCCTTAATAACCATTCTGTGGCTGTTTGGAAGGATGGACCTTGTTAAGGAACAGGTATTTAAATACCTTGTCTTGATTTAACAGGTCACTCCACCACTGCTAAACCATGGAGTCATTAAGCTTCAAAATTCACCTTTTTTCTGATGTTTAGTGATTTATGTGCAACCTGTGTCAGTCCAGGTCCTGCCACATGTCCACAGAACTCTGCTCACAGCAAAGCCCAGTGACTGTGATGGAGCTGCAGGGCAGGGAATCTCTTCCCTGAGGAAGATCCACAGTGCTGCTCGTGGGGAGCAGAATTTGAGACCTTCAGAGCCAGCTGGGAACTCTCCACCAGACCATTTCTTCAGTGCAAAAGGAGAGTCCTTCAACACGCAGATTCCTCCAACAAGGAACATGCAGATGTTGATAAAACTCTAGTGGAAAACTCCTCTCTGTTCTGTTTTGGTGAGCTGGGCGGCAGCACAGACTCCCCTGAACAAACCAGCTCAGCAGCTGTATTTTCCAGCAAATACAGGTTCCTGTGTCTTGGCAGACCATGCTGATCAATGGAAGGTTGTGGGCCCTGGGAAACCTGGCTCCAAACACCAACATCTGGGTCCAGAACTCCAGTTTGTCCAACGTTGCACAGTCTCTCCAGGAGAATCCAGTCCCGGGGCTGGATTTACCAGATCCTTGATGCTCAGCAGGATGCCAGAAACCCTGGTTTCACCTCCCAGGTCTTCTCCTCCCCTACCCCCACAGGAACCTCCAGGAAGGCTGGTGAGCCTCAAGGAAAAGTTTTAAGAAGTCGAAAATGAAGTGTCTCTTTTAATATCTGAGAAAGGTTTTTACAACAGGTTTGTCCATCCTTAGAAGACAGCAGTTTTCTTTCTGTTTTATAATGCAGCAATCTTCTAAGTTATTTCCAAACAGGATTTCCCATCTCCAGTCAGCCACAGTGGTTGTAAAGATGTCAGTCTTCATGGGCTTTCCCTGGCAATTTTCACCAGCAATAGTTTCCAGAAATCAATTCAAACCTCTTTGAATCAATTGGTATTCAGCTTAATGTAATTTTGATCTTCCCTTAAAGAGGAAATCAAGTTTTACAATCACAAGGAAAAGCCATCCTCTTCCATCCCACTATTCACCTCCCCCTTGTCCTTCCACTCACAGAGCTGGAGTCATCCAGGAAGCATTAATTATTTGCCTTATGTATTCCCTTCCCCCTTTGTGAGGAATTGCATTAAATGGCATTTTCTGCAGTGCTGTTACCACAACAGCTGTAAAGCAGTTTGGTATGTCCTGCCTCCAGGGGCAACGAGGACCAGTTTGTGGCTCCCCACGAGTGAGTGGTGCCGTGGCTCTGGCCAGGCTTCCCTACCCTGATGTCTGCAGCTAAAACAGCCACAGACAGCCCCAGCTGGTCACACTCACTGAGCTGCAGGTCCCTGAACCAGCCAATGCTCCCGCTTGGCCAAGCAGATGGATTTGAATGGGCATCCAGAGGCTCAGCCCATAACGCGGGCACCAGGCAGAGCCAGTCATTGTGCTCCGTGCACTGAACGCCCCCAATTTGCTGCCACGTGAAAAGAGTTCAAAAACCTTTCAGTGCATCTGTGCTGGAGAGCAGAGCTGGGTGATCTCTGGTGACGCAGGAGCTTTTTGCCTGCTTCGCAGCTCCAGCCCAGTGCCTGTAATCACCACTTGTGCTGGCCTTTCCAAGCCCTGCAATTAGTGCCTGGTATTTAATGAGAGCAGCAGCAGCACCTCCTCGGTGCTGACCTGCACTCCCCATCTGCCCAAGTGCCCCAGTCAGTCACTGTTGAGACACAGAGATGCTGAGGCAAACCCACGGAACGATGCTCACAATTTTAGGTCCTCTTCCTTTCCAGGAGAGTCATCATTCCCTCATGTGGGATGTAAAATTAGAAAATTGTGCTTCTCCGAGGCACAAAGGAACAACCCAGGCAGTTTTGCAATGTGGCTGATAAACTTCTGATCCTTCCTTTCATTTTAGCAGCATAAAATATTTGTAGATCCTGTCCCAAACCACTGTGTAGGAAGACAAAATAGAGTTAAGAGCTGTAATTTTCAAGAGTATGTGCTCTTTAGAGCTGTTCAATACAGGGGCATATCAGGATCTCCCTGGAAAGGAAGAAGACACCCAAAAAGTGGGCTTTTTTTCCTTTATATTTCCCTCCAGCTTGCAGTGAAGCATCACACAGCTGAGAAGGGTGGGTTGCACTGGCCTGGCCTCACATCTCAGGCTTGGCAAAGTGTCCTAGATGTGCTACGTGCAGAAATGTGCCCAGACACCACTTGTAATTAGAAAAAAAATGACCCGTGAGATTGCCTTTGAAAATGGTCTTTAGTGTTGCAGAATTTCAGCTCCCTCTGATTCATGAAGCAGCCCTGGCTCACTGATCTCCCCATTAAAACTGGCTGGCTTCAGGCAGTTGTGGGACAGAGGAAATGGAAAGCAAGGCACAGAAAAGAGAAATAAATCCAGGCAGATCCACCTTAGCCCTGCTCTTAGTTTTATTTGCTCTTATCCATAATGTGTTTGAGCAGGCAGGCTTGACTGTAGAGCACTGAGCCAAAGCCATGTTTCACAGGACAGCCTTGCTCCTAAAAGATGGAAGGGCAGGGATAAATACTGCGGGTTGGAAGGCAAAGGCAGGGACACAGGAGGGAGTGTGGGAGAGCTTGGCTTGGTGTGTGAGGGAAAATGGATGAAGGAAAAGTTCTCTCTTCCCGAAGAACAAGCAGTAGAGTTTTGAACTATTAATTTTCTCCTTCTCTCTGTCTACATTGCAGGTTAGAAAAGCTTCTTTCGCTGCCTGCGCTGGTTCCCCACGCCAGCACACTGAAGCCGGACCGAGGGTGCCCGAGTGCACCCAGGAAGAAAATCAGGAATTAAGGTGGTGCTTCAGGGAGTGCTCGGAACACCACATTTCCCCTCGTCACCTCAGCGTGCTCCTCCTGCCTCGGCAGCCAGTCCAAGGTGGGCAGGATCCTCCAAAGTGCTTCCTAAACCCACAGGGTACCACCAGGGAAAGTGGGTTCAGCCTGTGATCAGCAGGACAAGGACAGGATAGGTGGGCAGAGCTCTCTGCCTGAGCTACCTTTTCCCATCGCTGGCAGCCCTGAGGAACCAACATCCAGACTGGTCTAGGGAGACTTCTTTTATTTAAAAGAATTATTTGAATTACTTGTTTCTTTTAATCTGCAAGGAAAGATGGAATTTTGACCTTTAAGGATGTGTGGTACTGACACTGAAGAAAGGGGAGAAAGTTTTCAAATGAAAATTATTTCCAAAGTAAAAAATCTCAAATCTTTGAAAACATGGGAGTGACATTTTCACCTTGGGAGATTTCATTTCTTCTCCTAATGCTCATGTTATAAAGCCAGAAAGGGTGTCACAGAATGTTTCAGCATTGCCAAATTTGCATTCTTTATCAGGAAAACATTTCCAATCAAGCAGGAGAAGCTCTTCAGGTGACACATCCTGGTCTTTTGCAACCTTTCCTGGGAAAGCTGCTCCCTTACTCCTGCTGAACACACTTGCTCTGCCATCAGTGAGGGAAACATATGCTGGAAAAACTCCCCCCTCCAACTCCTCAGATGTCATCACCTCCCGACAGGGAGAGGTGATGCTTGAGGTGAAATCCTGCTTCTCTGCACTCCGTGATAAGAAAGCTGGTTAATACAACCCCGTTTGCACTATTCCTCCCACCCCAAAGGCACACAGGAATCACAGTTCTCCTTTTAAAAATAAATAGTTAAACAAAAGTAGGTTTCTAGGCCAGATGAAAGGCTAGAAAGAACATTTTCCAACAAAACAAGCATTATTCATCCAACACCAAGGCTATGTATTTTTCTCCCGTGGCCTCGGAGGAATTTTCCCAAGGTCTGCTCAGCATCCTCTCTGCACAGGAGAACAGGAGGAGCCCACTGCAACCCATCCCAAGGAAATGAGGACAGCAGCAAGAAAAATGAGACATATCTGAGAAGCCTGTGGGAAATGCAGTGCCAGGCTGGGGATTGTGAGACTGGGCTCTTGTTTTTGGAAAACCCCTCTCATGATGTGACCTGCACATTAATAGTCCACTCATCCTTTAGGAATAACTAATTCTCTGCCATTAGAGACTGGGCTGACGTTCCCAAAGAGCTCTTCACATTGGCCACGATAATTATTTCCAAGATTGTGATATTTCAAACCTTTACTACCAAGAGAGAAAAAACCCTGAACACACATGGAGTCCTTCAATGGTTTGGGCTGGTGGGACCTTAAAAACCAAGTCATTCCACCTTCCACTAGCCCAGGTTGCCCCAGGCCCCATCCAACCTGGCCTTGGACACTTGAACGCAGCTGAAGGTGCTGCCTGGCCTGGCCAAGTGTGCTCCTGCTGAAGGGCAGCCCTGGGGGGTTTGGGGGTTCAGCAGCTCCTGGTTTCTGTCCCTGGAGCTGGAGCTGCTTGTAAAACAGGTCTTGCTTGTGGTGCTGCAGCAACCCGAGCTCTTACAGCTCCTGAAACTCTTGCTGGCATTGGGGAGAGCTACAAGATCTGCAAAAATCCTCTGGAGCTCCTCTAGTAACTTAAATTTTTATTTATGTTTTTTAACTTCTGCTCCAAAGCTGAGTGTGCAGCCCTTACGCTCACACATCTCAAGAGGTGAGTGAAACTTTGCCTGTGTCTGTGATGGGTTTGAGAGAATCCCAGAATGGTTTGGGAGGGACCTTAAAGTTCATCTTGTTGCACCCCCTGCCATGGGCAGGGACACCTCCCACTAGACCACTTTGCAGAATCATGGAATCACAGAAAGGACTGAATTAAAAGGGACCTTAAAGACCATCGAGATCCAAATCCCCCCATGGGCAGGGACACCTTCCACTAGCCCAGGTTGCTCCAAGCCCTGTCCAACCTGGCCTTGGACACTTGCAGGGATCCACAACTTCTCTGAGTCCCTACATTTATTTTTATTGCCCTGCTACTCTCCAGCCCCCATTCTGACAGCACTAATTAGTGAGAACCCCAGTTTAACTGATGTATTAAAAGGTAATATGTAGATATTTCTGCCCTGGTCTGAACACTTTGTAAACATGTTTTTTGGTACTCAAAGTCTTGCCCTTTGTCTGCTCTCCATGGTCATTATGAACTGGGACAACTTCCTTGGCCATTTTCAGCCTACACTAAGAACACTCCCAAAGGAGAGCACGTTCCCCTTCCAAGCAGAAAGCTTCCTTTGTCACAGCAGGTACATTTTCACAATTATGCACAATTTGCAGCAAATGTCTCGTTTTCACAAAAACTCAGCAGTAGAAATGTGCAGGGGGCACAAATATAGATGCATCATTAGTGAAAATGTGCCTCCTTGCAGTCCTCACGCCTGCCTGCTGCTATTTCCAAACTTGCTGTTTGCTTTCTTTTCTTTGGGATATTTTCCAGCCACAACAGCTTGAACCCAGAACCTCAAAAATAGCCATAAAATGATCAATAATTTTGGAGGAGAAAGGGGGAAAAAAAAGAAAAGAAAAAGAAACCGCAGAGAAATTTCAGAGTTTGAACTTCGGTGACAATGCAAGTTTTTTCTTAGTTTATGAAAATAGTTTGTGACCTCTCTAATTTAGATGAATTCAATAATCAGGGAGCACAGCTTTGTCTCAAAGGCTTTTCACAGAGTCACAGAACAGTGGATGGGTGATCAGGTTTTTGATTCCATGAAGAGTGGTATTCCATGGAAACTGTGGCACCTGCTCCTGTCCTTGTGCCCATACGATGCGACACCTGAGCTGACTGAACCATTTGCTCCAGTGACTCCTTCATCCAATTCCGGAGGATGTTGGGGCCTGAAAATTCATGGAATAAAAGCACAAGTGTTACTGCAGAGATCAGGGTGTGGAGTACAGGCTGCTTTATTCTACCTGAAATAAAATAAATAAAAATCCTCCTCCCATGCATCTTCTGCAGCTCCTACCAACACTTTTTTCCAGCTGGACCTGAGAGGAAGCAAGACTTTGGCATTCCAGCAGATCCCCAGGTGTGTATTTCAGCCTCCATTGTCTACCCCATTTCTGACCATCAGCACTTTGTAGAATCAAGGAATCACAGAAAGGACTGAGTTGGAAGGGATCATAAAGCCCATCTAGTTCCAAATCCCACCGTGGGCAGGGACACCTTCCACCAGCCCAGGTTGCTCCAAATTCTGTCCAACCTGGCCTTGGACACTCCCAGGGATGGGGCAGCCACAACTTCTCTGGGCACCCTGTGCCAGGGCCTGCCCACCCTCCCAGGGAACAATTCCTTCCCAATATCCCATCTAACCCCGCCCTCCTTCAGCTTAAAGCCATTCCCCCTTGTCCTGTTATTCCTTGCCTAGACCTTTCCAGGCCAACTTTGTGCAAGGCTGGGTGAAAGCTGCACAGTGGCTTCCTCCAAACACAAAGTCAAGCCCCTCATTTTCACAAAATCCCACTGGCAAAGCAGAGATGTGCTGCTCATGGATAGCTTTTCCCAGCGTCTTCATCACCGTGGTAACCAAGCAGTTCACCACCACGACATGACCTTCCAGCACGGGACCACCATCCATCATGGGACCACCATCCAACACGGGGCCACCATCCATCACGGGACCACCATCCAACACGGGGCCACCATCCATCACGGGACCACCATCCAACACGGGGCCACCAGCAGCTCTGGAGGGACAAAATTCCGTGCTGGAGCAGCCCCTGGGAGGTGCCACCACCCCAGAGCAGCAAAGCTGCCTCTCACCTGCCTCCTTTCCTACTCCATTCACCCTTTGTTTGCTCCATCCTCAGCCATCCAGCCTCCAACCCACCCACATCCCAGTGTGACCACCCACTTAGGAATGAGCAGCTGAACAATGTCTGGCAGCAGCTGCCACCCTCAGGCTCTAAAATGCTTTCACAATAATAATAAATTCGTAATGAGACTAAATCTGTAGTAAAAATAAATTCATAATGAGAATAAATTCCATTTTCTCCACGAAATGGCAGCAGTGCTGGGCATTGCTGGAGGAAAACTTCCCAGTCAGGCCTGTAAAACAGGTCCAGGTGTCCACAGTGTGCCAGCCTGCACTGGGGTGAGGGGAGGGACTCCCCTGGTTTCTGCAAGGGAACATTGAGCCTGGCCAGGATTACCGAAATCTCACTTTAGGAATGCTCTTCCCTTAGAAAGAAAGGTTAAAGGTGTGTAAACCAGCTGCAGAGGAAAAAAAACACCAAAAAAACCCCTCCCAAAAAACAACAAACCAAAACAAAAAAAGGAAATTGTGATTATAAAATAGAAAAACAAAGGGCAGAAAGTAGTTCAAAAGCAGCAAAATGCATCCTGGCATGAAGTTGCCCAGTGGCTCCAGTCATCTCTGTAGTCATTTACATGCTTTGTGAACACTGAGATCCCCCTTGCAGGGCACCCAGGCTGCCAGGGGAGCATCTGGCACAGCAGGTGATGGCAGCAAGGATACCCAAATATCCTTGCCTTGCATGGCCCCACCACTCCCGTGTGTTGCTGGACCTGCAAGCTGCTGCCACCACCCCACCCAAGGGCACCCCTGGGCAGGGGCACATGTGGGGTGCTGAGAGCTTGTGTTTGGTGTCCTGAGCACATGGGAAGGTGCCACAGATCCTGTCCTACCTGCCTGGTGGGGATGTGCTGGGTGGCTGAACTTCCAGATCGCCTGCCAGTTATCCCACACGCTGTTCCCAGTGCGTGTTTTTGGGCAGTGCAGCCTTGGCATCCACAGTGATGCCTTCTCCTGATGCCACCAAGGACTGGCTGCAGCCGGCTGTGCAGAGCAGGGGTGGCAGGAACCTGCAATCCCCCTTGGGGCTGATCCGTGCTGGATCCACTGGGAGGGAAGATTTCCTCTGCAGGTCACACACTAATAGGTAACAACTCTGCAAAATTAGCCCTGGAGCTCATTTCAAAGGTGAACTCTTATAATGCCAGGGCTGTGACCACAGCAGTTTGACCATCCATGGAAACGTTTCCATGGAAAGATTTAAGCAGCAGTGGCTTTCCAGTAATGCTCCATACAGGGCTGGAAAGCTCTGGATCGTTGGCTTACAGCAGCAGGAATGGACTGGGAAGCAAATCACCAGCCTCCTACCCAGTCCTGTATCAAAGGTGCTTCTGGCTACACATGAGGACTGCAGGCTAAGAAATTAAAACACTGTGTAACTCAACTCCAGGACAGTCAAGAGAAGACTTCAGCCAGTCCCAGCCACAGAGTCAGCAGAGCATTGGAAAATGCTTATTCCAAGTTGCTCAAATTTAGTCATTTCCTAGGCACTCTGTTGTGTGGAGCAGTGGGGAAATGCTTCTCCCAAAGGAGCAGAGACACACCAGGGCAGGCTCTGAGTGTGCTCCAAGCACAGAGGGTTCAACCTGAGAGCCAGGGGCCGGTTGAAGAATCCAAACACCTCATAAACAACCACCCAGGTGCTCTCTGTGCGCCAACACTTTGGTTTAGGTTGCTTGAACTGCAATTCATAATCCAAGTCACCCACAAGTCAATTAACCACAGTGAGTGGCACAAAGACAACACTGAACTGAGCAGCTGTGCTGGATTCCCTCTGGAGCAAGATATTGCAAGAAGAAAATAAGAGCTTTAGCTTTAGCAAGGTGACATTAGTGTAATAGGAAATTCTTTTGTTACATTAGCAAATTACAGTAATCGTGCCTGGCATGCCTTAAATAAAACTTGTAGAGCAGCTTTTATATATCAATAAATAATAATAAGCATCTTCAAGCATTAGTGGACACAGCCCACTTTATTGAAAAGTGGCATTAGCTGCCTAATGCAATCCTAATAATGGCTCATTTTGCAGCAGTAAAACCAGCACCAAAAGCAGCCAGTCATACTTGGCCCTCTCTTTGTTTTGCAATAAGGGTTCCTCCCACCTTAGCTTTCTGCCTCTCTTTTCTTCGCTGGACATTTGGAGAAGCTCCCCAGGAGGGAGTCCCAGCAGGTCTTTTTACAGCCAATGGAGAGGAAGTGATAATTCAGCGCAGGAATCCTATCTGGGTCCTCTGGCCCACCCTCCAAAGCAGCCCAAGCTCTCAAGCCCCCAGGGTGACGATCAGCTGCTGGGACCACATTTCCCAGGAGCTGGGCTGGAGACCTGAGTGCTGATGGCTCTGGAGAAACCTCCTTTGCTGGCAGAAGAGCCACAGCCTGGAGCAGAGAGAGGCAGGAGCTGTGGTCCAGCAACAAGGGACACTGGGGGAAAGCTCTGAAGCCTCTTCCCCGAGGTAGCAAGTGATAGGACGAGAGGAAACAACCTCAGGTTGCACCAGGAAGGTTCAGACTGGATATCAGGGGGGATTTCTACACTGAAAAAGTTGTCAAGCCTTGGCACAGACTGCCCAGGGCAGTGGTGGAGTCACCATCCCTGGCAGTGTTCAAAAACTGTGGATATGGCACCTGAGGACATGATTTAGTGGTGAGCATGGAGGTGGTGCTGAGATGACAGCTGGACTTGATGACCACAGAGGTCTTTTCCAACCTGAACTATTCTATTCTATGAACTCCTTTCCCCTGAAGGTGTCTTGGTGAGTGCTGGGAGCTGTTTGCATCTCATTGGTTTTGGCTGTGAGATCAAGAGCTGTATTCTCCCTGCAGTCCTCAAGGCCAAACATTGAATCACAGAGTCATTGAGGTTGGAAAAGACCTCTGAGACCATCAGCCCCAGCCATTAGCCCAGTTTGATGGGTGCAGCAGTGAGAAGGTGGAGCCTTGGCACTTCACCATCACCATTAAGGACCTCAGGGCTGTCCAGTCTCCATGGCTCATTCCCTCACTGGCCCTGCTGCCAAGAGTGCCAGGGGTGACACTGCTCTCAGTGTGCCCAGGTCATGTCACCAAGGCCCCCAAACAGCTGGCAGAGGGTACAGGGGCATTGCAGACGCTGCAGAGTCCCATGCCCTGTTACCAGCGTCCTCTGCTCAGTACCAGGGTGGGAACACTCTGCCAACCCAAGGACAGCAATGGAAAAACTACCACTAGAAAAAGGTGAGAAAACACCCTCTGAGCCAACAAGGAGACAAAATTTGGAGCAAATGAAACGGAGCATTTCTGCTAAATAAATTTTCTGGTCCCTTTATCAGGACCTTAAAATAAGCAACAATGTTGTTCAGGTTTGGGGGCTGGGTTGTTGGGTTTTTTCAAAGGTTGTAATCGGCCTTATTTAAATTGGTTTGGTTTTTTTGCCTCGTGGCGTCACCTCAAAACTTGTTGTGTAATGTGGAGGATGATTTTATGAGAGATGTATGGGCAGACACCTTGGGTTCTTTCAGTTTTCATTAATTTGATTCCTTCCAGGCAAGAAAAGGCTGTAATAATATGATAAAATGAGGAAACTGGTGACATTTAATATCATAAAAGAGCACAGAGGGGGGCTTGGTGTTTTTAAGTGTCACCAGCACATTTTTCGGAGACGGCCCAGCCCTGGGAATCAGAGCTCCGAAATAATTTAATCCGTGCATGATAAAAGAAATCACTAGAAATAATTCACTCCTTGTCTTATTGCATACAGACTAGTTTAGGAGCTCATTATTTATTTGGCAAGTATTTAGCATAACAAATCAATTTCCAGTGACATCTCAGATGAGGTAATTTATACTGAAAGTCAAAGGAAGATGGAAAAAAAGGAAGATTAAACTTTGTTGTTCTAGCAGGAAACTGTTGGGGTCCCCATGTGCCATCAGCAGGAAGGACAGAGGGGAGCTGGGACACTGCCTGGGGTGCCAATGTCCCTCCTCAGCTCTACCTGCTCCTGAGACCTTCACAAAACAGGGACAAGAAGCCCCTCTGTGCTCCAGTGTGGTGGGAAGAGCCTTGGATGGCAGACACAGCCGTGAGTGGAGCTGCACATCCCCACAAGAAGACCCAACTCCTACCTGGACACTGTTTTTTCACCTGCTGCCACAAGCACCCCAGGCAAGACCTTCTGAACACGCCTGCCAAGGAAGGAGCAAAGATCCAACTGATGGGGAGATGAGCGTGTCCTCAACTTGCTGTGTTTGTCATCTCCTGTCCTGCTGTTGGTTGTCGGAATCAGGTGAACAAAAATGCTCTTCTTGAAGCATAATGTTGAGTCAAGAAAGTTTTAGTGAACATCTCTGATAGGGAAAGGCTCAGGGAGCTGGGGCTGTTCAGCCTCCAGAGGAGACCCTGAGAGGGGACCTAATCCATGTTCATCAGTGCCTGCAAGGAGAGGGGGCAGAGCATGGACCAGGCTCTGCTCAGGGGTGCCCAGCAATGGGACAAGAGGGATGGGCAGGAACTGATGCCCAGGATGTTCCACCTGAACATGGGGAAGAACTTCTTTGCTGTGCAGTGACCAGCACTGACCAGAGACCAGAGAGGGGTCTCCTCACTGGGGATATTCCAGAGCCACCTGGACACAATCCTGTACCGTGTGCTCAGGGAGGTGGCACCAGAAGCCCCATTGTGGTCCCTCCCAAGCTGACCCATTCTGGGATTCTGTGAAAAGACTCTGAACTAAGCAAAACTCCAATGCCTTCCAATTTTGGTTCCGGAATGCGGGACAGGATTGATGTGCCAGGCACGGAACCCCACGAGATTTTTAGTATGAGCTTGCACAGAGCCACTGCAAAGGGAAGCAAGGGGCTGGGCCTGTGACTGCCCTGGGAGACACAGCAAATCCATTTCAGTGGCTGCTGCTGCAGCTGCCAGCCCAGAAAGGGAGTGCACACCCATGGGACACGGGCTGGAAGGAGCCTGAGGAAACTGGAGGGGACACAGGAGAGCAGGAGGGAGCCTGGGGAAAGCTGGGGACACTACAGGAGCTCAGGTAGTAGAAACACTGCAAGGTGGGAGAGGCTGGGACGCGTCCCGGCTGTCCTGGCACAGTTTTGGGTTCTGTGACTTGCATGGCAAGCAGTCCTGGGCACATGGAACTGTGTTCCCCCTGTGTCCCTCCCAGCAGAGCCTGGCCCAGCGCAGCTGAGAGCCTTGGCCAAAACACCCACGTGGAGAGGAGCAGCTCAGCATCCCACCCTGCTGGGATGTCACAGGCAGGAGGGAGCAGTGAGGGTTTGCCCAGTTACAGCCAAACCAGTGGAAGTCAACTTCTCAAAGGGATTGGTGCCATTTGCGTTGCACTGACAAAAGGGGAGAAAGTGTTTGAAACTAGAGCTTTCCCAGGGTTTTTCCTTCCTTTTGGTTTTGGGCTGATGGTTTCCAATTGAAAAGAGGAATGCCAAAATACGATGAACTTTCTTGCTAAAGGGTCACAGAACATTTGGTGGTGACGAAAAATGCTTTTCAGAAGCCAGTGGCATCTGTTGGAGTTTTAATCACTGAAAGAAACAGGATCATTTTCTGGTCTCCTTTGTCTTGAATCTTTTCTCTCTAATTCTTCAGTTTGGAAGAAGAAAAAAAAAAAAACCACCAACAACATTTGCCTGGCTTTAGGCACGTGTGGGAATTCCCAGGCAGCTGCAAGGTGCCCTTTGCCCAAAGACACACAACACTATTCCTGGGGAGAACACGGCCCTGCTCTGTGCCCACACACCCGGTTCCACCTTAACCACCTGGGCATGTTCAGCCACTGATTCCCTTGCCCTCTTTGTAACCTCCTGGCATCACCCACCCACTTCAGTATCCTGTTCCAGCACTAAAAAAATTCAGCTTACTTTCTCCATCTGCCAGAGCATCCAAACCTCAGGCCAAAGCAGCCCCGAGGGATCAGACTAAGCAGAGAAGGAGCTGTTTTTGTGGAAACACATTGTTTATTTCTGGTGGGTCCAACTGAAATATGGAAGTGGAAGATCACCTTGGTCACTGATCTAACTGGGTAGTAAATCCTAAACCTTATTGCTATAACCAGAATATGTTTTGTGTTAGTTTTCCCATAAAGGTTAATTTTAAAAGTGAAAGGAGCATCTGGCACCCACCCCTTCCAGGTGGGTTGGTGGATTCACATGGCTTAGAAAGCATCCATTGCTGCCTCTAAAATCCAGAAGCACTTTCTATTTTGATGAAACATCTTAAGATATCACAGAAATGCTATTTTCACACATGTCTGGGGATTTTTTCCTCGTCAAGTCTCAGAGTGATGCACTGCAGGATGTCCAAGCCACATCAGAGAGACACAGACGGTTGATTTTATGCCCCCTCTCTGAAGAACAGCTAAACCCATTTCCAAAGTGGGAGCAGATCTCAGTGTGAACAGCTCTGAATCTGGATTAACTTAGTTCCTGCACCAGAAAGAGCTTTTGGCCCTTCATTATGAGATTAATTGAGCCCTCCCTTACCATGAACCCCATGCTGACTTAAATCAACTCTGCCTCGATTCCCAACATGTTTTAGGAACCTTGGGCAGAAAATTGCCGAGATTTTACAATGCTAGAGTGGTGTGGGTTGGAAGGGACTTTAGGGACCACCTAATTCCACCCCCCTGCCCTGGGCAGTGACACCTTCCACTAGACCAGCTTGCTCACAGTTCCATCCAACCTGTCCTTTAACATTTCCAGGGATTGGGCATCCCTTTTCCAGATCCAGATTTCACTGGCTATCTTGGTGGGCTATAAAACCATGTTCCCCAAAAGCAAGACCCCCCTGTTGGCAGCAGCCCCTGGGAACAAGCTCCTCAGGGCAGGCACAGCCACCCCCCCTTGGCAGTAGGGGCACCGCGGGATGTGTGTGCACCCAAAACGTGTGTGCTCTCCCACCTTCTACATGTTTGCATCCCGCTGTTAATTAGCAGCCATTAAAGCTCTGCAAACATTTAAAGAGACTTTAAGCAGCCATGAAAACACAATTGCAATGGAAAGCATGCCCACCTAATTAATGTAATTAAGCATCGAGCTCAGAGTGTACCCGAGCCCCCTCCCTCCTGTGTGAGCTCACTCCAGCAATCCTGAGCCACGCTTTCCGAGGGATGGCTCAGCGGTGGCAGCAAGCGCAGGCTGATGGCTGGGAGGTCACCACGTCCATGGTTCCCTGCTCAGCACAGCCCAAAGTCAGGGCTGGGGCTCCTTTTCACACTCCCACTGCCTGCTACCCTCCCAGTTTTCCACTCCTTGCTCCATGTTGCCTCCTCCTTCGTCAGGAGTTGGTGATTGCCTGCTCCTGTCCTCCTTGGTGAGGATTCCAGGCTGCTCCCCTGGGCTTTCAAACTCCCAAATCCTGGGAAAATCGCCCATCCGGCTTGGTGTTCAAGTGACCTCTTTTGAAATGAGGATGACTTACTGATGCCTCCAATTTCTGCAGCATGTGTGAGGGGGAGACTCAAGATTTTTCCAACAAATCCTGGGCAAAATAGACCCTTTAAGAAGAGGCAGAAATTCTCTGAGTCAGAGAAATGCAGAGCTGGGGCTGGAGGAACGTTCCCAGCCGCGTGCACCGAGAGGGAACCCGGAGTGTGACACTCTGCTCCTGCAATGCTTACCGGTGGGTAACCTCAGAGCAGGTGGCGTTACACAGACCAGCCTTCCCGAAGGCAAAAATCCGGGAGGAAAAACAAAGGCAAAGAAGTGCTGCTTCGACCGTGCCCTTGAGAGACGTTTTCCTGCAGCGCCGCGAGCCAGGGAGATGCTGAGAGCAGGGGGAAAACTGCTTTTCCAGCAGCACATTCCAGGAGGGAACAGCCAAGCCCACTACTCCATCAGGCACTGGGTTCACTCAGAGCTCCTGCCTGTCCACCTTGCCAAGCCCACATCACGCAAGGTGGCTGAGTATTCCCACCAGGAAAAACTCGTGCCCATCACCAGCCTGGATTAAGTTCAGACGGAAGGCCCGGGGGACAAAAGCATCAGAATTAACTACCTCGAGTGAAATAAATTCACCCCTGAATCTCATTGTTAGTCACCTGGATCATCCAATTCCCCTCAGCTCCGCAGATGAATCAATCTCACAAAGCCCACGTAACCTCTGGCAGGCAAGGGTAAGGAGGTCTGGAGAGCTGCTCCCGTGCCATTATCCCTTTGGATCTCTCTGGGATTAAATGAACCTCTCCAATAATACTCCTGAGCACCCTGTCTCTGTATTAAGCCCCATGCTATTTTACTCACAGATGTGTTTATTTGTTTAGCCCTCTAAATTCAGAGCACAAACTCCTGCCCTGGCTCACCCTCTGTCCCCATCCCTGGGACACAATGACAGTGTCCTGTAAGAGAGCAGAGCCAGGAGCTCTCCTGGGGCTCCATCTAAGCCCCTACCCCAGCCCTGCAGAACAGCTCCTGTGCCCAGGTGTCACATTAAGACAAGAAAAGCCTCTGAGCAATCTGTTCCCAAGCCCGAATTTCCCTTTTTTTTTCTCTCAAGGAGCACTTGGTAACCCCAAAGCTGCCCTTCTCATGCAGGGTGGCTGCAGGGAGGCAGAGCAAGGAGAGGACACCAGGGCCATAGACCTGAGCCAGAGAGGAGGCTCAGCTGTACACTCATTAGCCTGTGTGTACTTGATAATTAATCATACCAGGTGTGAATCATTAGTAATAATTAATAGCGTGTCTCCTGGCAGACGAGGATGCCCATTCCCTGGATCTGATCACACCTCTCCTACATTACAGGAGGTACATGGTGTACTCCAGACATGATTCAGCTCTTCCCAAAACCCCAGACAAGCAGGTCTGGTTTCCATCCACCCACCTGGTCATGGCTTTCCATCTACCTTTGGATAAATCCTGCCCTGTGTCAATAGGACAAAGGGTAACGATTTTAAACTAAAAGAAGGTCTATTTAGAGCAAATATAAGGAAGAAGGGTTTTTCCAGTGAGGGTGGTGAGGCCTTGGCAGGGGCTGTGCAGAGAGGCTGTGGATGCCACATCACTGGGGATATTCAAGGCTGGCTTGGATGGGGCTCCTCAGAACCTCATCAAATGGAATATACTCAATACTGAAGGGGGGTTGGACTAGATGGCCTTAGAGGTCGCTCCCAACCCAAACCATTGTGTGATTCTAAACCTCCTACGTGTCTTACTAGAATAGAGTTACACTATGAGTGTGATTGTCCCCATCCCTGCCCTTGTGGCTCAAAGCACTGGAGAATCACCTTTGGCCACAGCAGCTGTGCCACTGCAGCCACCCCTGCTGGGTGATCCCACACCCACCTGGGCTAAATAAGCTGAAAGAATAATATGAAGGGGGTTATTTCCGTACATCCTTCCTTGTTTGTGTCATTAATAAAGTCAAGTGACACCTCATTAGCTCTTGAGGAGAGGCAAAGGGCAGAAGTCTATTAAAGGCAGACAACAAGGAGCAGCAGCGTTTCAGAGGCAGCAGCGTTTATCACCACCCATTTGAAGCTGAGCTGTCGGAGATCTGCGGTGTTGTTTTACAAAACTCCAAATGAGTATTCCTGCGATTGTAAAACACATCAGGATCTTTGTGCTGCCTTTAATCTGTCAGTTCACCTTCACCAATTTAATGAACTCGTCGAGGTTACAAAATGTTTTATTCAAGGCGAAGTCTGATATTATCATTTAAGATGTAAATCCTAAACTAATAGAAGCTGAAGTTGATAATAAAACAGCAATTAATCCACGTTGAGAGTAACAAAAATTAACAAACGGCTGTTCAAATATTTATAGCAGGAAAGTTCTGTTCCTTGTTCACAGATACACTTTTGAAGCCTGACTTTGAAAGTACAAACCCAGCTTTCTGGCAGCCACCGAGTTCTGTCAGGAGCTGCCTGGCACTTGCTGCACCAGAAACAAGCCCCAGTGACAGCAGCACCCACTGCCAGGGGAACTCATAGAATATCCTGAGCTGGAAGGGACCCACCAGGACCATCCAGTCCAGCTCCTGGCCCTGCACAGACACCCCAACAATCCCTCAGAGCGTTGTGCAAACCCTCCTGGAGCTCTGGCACCCTTGGGGCTGTGCCCACTGCCCTGGGGAGCATTCATTTCTAATTAATCCAATTTTCCTCCTGCTGTTTGCTGTCCTGAATATTTAACCTCTCTTCCATTCCACATGGAGAGCTGGGGCAGGAGGGGCAGGGGATAGATTCCTGAAGGGCTGTATTTCTGCAGCTGGTGGGTTCCACATCCACTTCACTGCACCTGCCTGGCCCAATTTCAACATTTAAGGTGCCATATATCCAGAGCAGCTTTCTAACCCCGGGAACGGGCTGTTGTCTCTGGAGTTTTGCAGACTCAGGAGAAAGAAAAGCAAGCAAATGTGAACTAGGGGAATGGAGTGTCTGTGCAGTGAGGAGCTGGTCAGTGGAACCCACAGTCACATCGGATGGTTGAAGGAGAGGCATCAATAACAGACGCAGATACTGAAGAAGGGGAAGTATATGAAAAAGTGGAAGTATATGAAGAAGTCCATAAACTAGGACGGCAGGAAAGGTCCTGTTTCCAACTACAAGGATGGCAGGGACCAAGAAGAAGAGTAGAAGAGCAGAGAGCAGTTACTCTGCTCCTTACCCAATGGGCAGTTTGCGTGCAGAAACCCTTGAGGCACAAGGCCTGGGAGCAGCTCTGTGGTCCCAGGGGTGGGCTGTGACCCCTCACAGCATCACCAGGACATGCTGCACTGTTACTGGGGAGGAGGGAGGGACAAGAGAGAGGACCTTGCTCCCACAACCCTACCCAAACCTGCCCAGCAAACCTGCCCTGACTACAGGAACCTCAGCTGCTGCATTTGTTGCCTTCTGCCTCCACCTGGGTGATGGACTGTTCAATTCAAACCCCTAAGGCATTTAGAAAAACCATCTGTGCGCTCCCAGCCCCTCCCACAAAGCCTCTGTGGGAGTCAGACACACGGAAAAAGAGAGGAGAGGGGAAAAAGAAGGTGTGTGCAAACATCTGCAGGTGGCTGCTCAGCAAGGCATGCAGTCATTTCCATCCCCACCACTTCTCCCAAGCCAAAGGAAAAATTAAAGTTGGCATGTCACTCTGCAGACAGACGTGTTTCATAATGCATGGGCAGCATATATTTTATTAATTCTGGTTTTTTGGAGATCTCTGTTTGCATAAGGTTCATCCTTCCGTGAAGCTGCTTGGCTCTGCGGGTTGTGTGTTGGGTTTTTAATTACCTTTTTTTTCCCCTTTGGGATGCTGTTACAGGCTGCTGTGAGGATCTGAGCAGGTGCCACAGTGCCACCCAGGTGGGACAGCAATAGGAGGGTCCTTGGGACAGGAAAGAGAGTCTCAGCCTCAAGAATCAGGCAGGAAAGGTTGTTCTTCACACTGTGTGAGGCTTTTAAGCACAGAGTCACCTCTACTAGACAGCAGTTACAGTGTTCCCTTGACACCAACCTAAAACCAGATCCAAAACATTTAATATTTTCCTTCAATAAACCTTTTGGAAGTGTCATTTGCTTATAGGCTCTAACTGCTGAAGGGGAAACACAAGAGCATGGAGATTTCCGTACTGAATGCCTGCTCTCCGTGCTGACTGATGTATGAACAAAGCCCATTTCCCACGAGGCTGCTCCGCTCTCCCGTCCCCCTGCAGAAAACATTTGGAGACAGGAGAAGCTAGGAGAGGGTGGAAAAACCCATGGGGTCAAGGGAGAGAATGTTGTGGTGCTTCAGCCCCATATCTGCTGCTCTGGCATTGCCAGCTGTTGCCCTCGTGCCCCCACGGAGCGCAGCTGGAGAGCTCCTCTCTCCAGGAAGCACCACTTTTGGCTGGTTGTGCTCACATGTTTTTTCTGACACCTTCAAGCAGTTTCCACCACTCGGATTTACTATCAGCCTTCTTGCAGGGCCCAGGGAATGGCCTGAAGTTGTGTCAGGGCAGGGTCAGGTGGGATCTCAGCAAAAGGTTCTTCCCCCAGAGGGTGGTGGGCACTGCCCAGGCTGCCCAGGGCAGTGGGCATGGCCCCAAGGCTGCCAGAGCTCCAGGAGGGTTTGGATGATGCTCTCAGGCACAGGGTGTGACTCTTGGGGATGGTTCTGTGCAGGGCCAGGAGTTGGACTGGATGATCCTTGTGGGTCCCTTCCAGCTCAGGAGATTCTGTGATTCTCCCGGGATGGGACCACACGATGGATGGTGTCACCATGGCAGGGCTCACCATCTGTGTTTGGAGCACATCTCTCAGAGGTCCTTTCAGAGTTCTCCCTGCAGGACAGGCTCCTGCCCCAGCACCAGCACAAACACACCTTCCCAAGGGACCAAAATTGCCAGTGAAGGAGCCTGGATGTTTCCCCTCCCACCTCCAAGGGGAGGTTGGCACCTGGGCACAGTCCCTGGCACACTGCCTGACTGCCCTGGGCAGCTTCTCCCTCCTGAACCCATCACTTCTATTCACATTTCGATGTTTTTCTACAGGTGAAAACACGAGATTTGGGGACAGGCAGAAGCAAAAGTTAATCATTGGCAGGGACTGCCCAGGGAGGGTTGGAGTGCCCAGCCCTGGAGGTGCCCGAGGCAGGACTGGCCGTGGCACTGAGTGCTCTGGGCTGGGGGACAAGGCGGGCATCGGGGACAGGGTGGGCTCAGTCCTGGAGGTCTTTTCCAACCTAAATGACCCTGTGACAGACCAGCCATTTGGAAACACACTGGGAAGGAGAGCATCCACTAATGGTACCCTCTGGGGAGCAGCACTTCTTTTACATGAACCATTCCAGGGCCATACTTAAAACGGGATATTTTGGGAGCAGCGTTTCCAGGTTGGGTTAATTTGGTGAGGTTTTGTTGTCAGGTTTTTTTTGTGGTTGGATTATTTTCCCTCACCTTTTCTTTTCAAAACCTTTTCAACCATCTTTCAACAGTTTCAAAGCTCAAAAGCACGGACTGAGCTGCAGAGCGTTCATCTCTTCTCTCCCCTGTGAAAACACACCGTGTCACAAGGCCAGCCTGCAGAACGTGGACAGAAACCTTCATGCTGTCCCCTTAGGGACATTTGACACCAAATAAAGGTTCCATCATTCCCCTTCTCTTCAGAAGGGCATTCAGTAACAACCAGGTGACATCTGGGCACGTGAATGGACTGCCAACAGTCAATCTGGGCGTGGGGTAGGCCAGGCTTTTGGGAGGTGCAAGGTTCCTTTTAGAGCCACAGGATGTTCTCAGGGTTGGCTCTTCAATTATTTCTAAAAGGAACTGTATTTCTAGAAAAAAAAATGTGGCAAAAAGTTGAACGCATTGGCATCTTTCTTTGAAATCACCCAATGGTTTGGGTTGGAACTGACTTTAAAGCTCAGCTCATTCCAACCCCCTGCCATGATGTCTAATCAAATATTTAGTTCTTTTTCCTCCCCTTTTGCCTTTTACTAACTGAAATTTCCACAACTCCCAAAGTATTAAAAAGAGCTTCTTTTGAGCCTCAAATTAGAACCTACCTTGAATTCTACTTTTTTTCCCCCAAATCTTGGTAGGAAAGACAGAAAGGTGCCACTTTACACCTGATTCACCACAAATCTTCCTGGTGTTGGATGACAGATCTAAAATACGTGGGCAAAATGGAAATGGGGAAAAAATATTAATAGCAAAGGAATGATTAATGAACAAAGCAACACAAGTATGTCTAGAAAGTTCATATGTGTTTTTTCTTCTACAGAAGCCCATACAAAGAAGAACACTTGAAAATGGAGTTCCTGAAAGTAACTCATCACAAAACTCCATTTTTCCTTTTAAAACTGACTTTCCAGGAAACATCCTGGGTGCCACAGAGTGGCACAAGGGCTGCAACACTGGAATTTTATCAATATTCCAAATGATCCCCCTTAAACACAAGTGCTGGGAATGTCAACCATTTAAAGCCAATAAGGGGAATAAATAAAGCAGATTGAATATAACATTAATTAAACCTTCAGACAAGTTTGTGCAGCGAATCAATGTCTGCTGTGCAGATAAACCTCATCGGAGCGAGGAGCAGCGAAGTGACAGCAGGTTCCAAAATCCATAATCCTCCGTGTCATCCTGTCCTTTCCCATGAAGACGGTCATAGAGGATGGAAAAATGAAAGTATTCCTGCAGCTCCTTCACCCCTGCACGAGCCAGGGTGGGGCAGAGTCCCTCTGTGTCACGACCCCATTAAATCGTGGCCCTGAGCAGTCCAAGGCTGCTTCAATGTGTGTTCTCCCAGTGCTGGGGTGTCACAGCAGGTTTGAAACCGAATTATCCAGGCAGCAGAGGCGAGGCAAGGCAAAGCAAACCAACACCTTTCATCGCTGGCAGCAGCACAAATGCTTCAATGTGCTCATTTTCAAGGCTGAAAAGACATTTTTTCCTGATTTTTTTTTTAATGCAAAAAGTTATTTAGCTATGCTGTTATTTCACATTTAATGTCGAAGAGCGAGGCTCACTCAGGCCAAGATTTTGTCTGATTCCCAGGGCTGGCTCCTACTGTTTTCCTTCAGTTAATAAAATTCTGATGAAAAATACACAGGTAACCCAGTGTTTAGCTCGAGAAACCATTATTTTCAAATTACAGAAAAACAAACGGAAAAATAAACAAAAAATCCAAGCTAAAATTCTGATTCTAAAGCGTAAATTAATATTCAAGATTCCCAGAGGGGAAAAAAGTGAGAAGCTTCCCTCCCGCTCCGAACTGCTTTTGCACAGATCCACAGCACAGAAGAAACAAACCAGTCCAGTTGTGCAGAATTCAGCCTTTTTTGCTGTCACGTCATGTACAAATAAACACTGGCTTTGAAAATTCTTGCTCTGACGAATCCACGCCACTCACAAAGGGTGAGGGTGACCCCAACCAGCCACGAGAATGTCACTTCGATGCTTAAATAAACCTCCCTGGACTATGCACTGCCTCACTATTCTTCACATTTGCAGCACCTCGGCCTTTCAGCTGCCTTTTATTGTGACCTGCTAACAAAGGTGCCCTTATCCCAAAGGTCCAGGTGTGGAGAGAGCCATCCCCTTCCCACAGCTGCATTTCCCTGCTCCGCCAGCCGCGTGGCCCCTCCAGTGACACCCCATTTCATTTACTGCAGGAGCTCTTGGGGAGGTGGGATCGGAATTAGTCGGGTCGACAGCGCTATTTATGTGGTGATAAATGAGAAATATTGATCAGCGTGGAGTTCCCTTCCCAGCTTTCTGATTGTTTTTCCTAATCTCGTTGGAATTCCCTCAGCTGTGACAGCTCGGGGGAGTCCCTGTGCTGGTGGAGCCCGATGCCCGTGGTGCTTCCAACAGCTGAGGAGCTGACGTTCGGAGAATTTCCAGAGGGAAAGGGACTTCTCCCTGTTCTCCCCCTGCTCTCTCAGTGTGGCTTTGTCCCGCAAAGCACAGGCTCGACCCCGAGTCACTGCGCTGTCGGTCAGGCACAGGTAACACCGTGAGCATTGGTGGGGAGGGAAGACAGGGAGGCTGTGAAGGAAGAAGGAGGAACCACCTCCACTCATCTGCAGTGGAATCATGGGATGGTTTGCGTTGGAAAGGACCTCCAAGCTCAGCTCATCCCACTCCCTGCCAAGGGCAGGGACACCTTTCACTAGGTCAGGTTGCTCCAAGCCCCGTCCAGCCTGGTTTAGTGGCTCCAAGCTGACCAAGCTGGCTCCAGTAGGAGCTTTGGTTCCTGACTAACACACCCTGCTTGGCTTACAGGAGTTAAACAGTGTGCAATCAGGCAGCCCTGGGCATTAACCAGAGTAGTTTGAGCACCACATCTCCTTGCCCTCACTCTGCCTTTGAGCAGTTTTCCTCGCTGGGCCACTCTTGGGAGGGAGGACAACCTTCCCCAGCCCACTCACTGGTATTATCTGACGACAGCAATTGAATCCAGTCAGCTTCATGCTCAATTTGGCATTATTTAAATGACTACAAGAGAAATAAAATGCTTGGAAATACAAATGTTCATGCACTCATATGCTAATACACCGTGCAGATCTGGCTGCTGCAAACAAAAGGCACATCTAAATGGCAAGTGTTTATTATGGAAGTTCAACCTTCAGGATCATCTTTGGGGTTTTTTTTGCAGTCCCTTTGGTTTAAATCCTTTATTTCAGTTTATCCATCAGCAAAGCTGCTAAAAAGCAATTCCCAAAGAGAGAGTTTTAGCCTTAACCTACAACTGGTATTTTCCTTGATTGTCCCTTTAAATCTGTGCCCCTTCCCACAATCTCTAGGGTGTCTCCTGCCTGGAAAAGTGAAGGAGGAAGTTGTGTGAACTCACGGAACAACTGCAAGAAGAAGGCAGACGCCCACGTGGGGATTTGTGCAGAGCAGTTAGGGCACTTTCCTGCACAATTACACTAATTACAGGCACCGAATTAAAGAGCATCTTCACGTCTAATTGGTTTGGGATGGGGGCCCTCTGCACATCTCCTTCAGTGTCTGTCTACAGTCATTTCCCTGGAAAGCCTTGTGTGGAATTTGGTGCCGTTTTTGGGGAACTAAAGCCTCCTGCAGGGGAGGTGCAACATTCAGTTAAGAACAATGGACGTCTCTTCTCTTGTCCTCTAGAAGTGCTGCTTGCAGATTTTTACAGTTTGTGCCTGTGCTGGGGAGCTGACAGAGAGTAATCCAAGGTTGTTCAGGTGAGGAGAATGTCCTGCACCTTTAGAGAATCACAGAATCACTGAGGTTGGGAAAGGAATCAGAGATCATCAAGTCCAGCTGTTCCACCAGCACTGCCCAGCCCAACACTGACCCGTGTCCCCAAGTGCCACATCTACATGCTTTTGGAGCACTTCCAAGGATAGTGACTCCACCACTGTCCTGGGCAGCCTGTGCCAGGTCTTGACCACCTTTCCAGGGAAGAAATTTTCCCCAAATCCAAACTAAACCTCCCCTGGCCCAGCCTGAGGCCATTCCCTCTCCTCCTGTCCCTGTTCCCTGGGAGCAGAGCCCGGCACCCCCCGGCTCCCCACTCCTGGCAGGGACTTGCAGAGCCAGAAGGTCCCCCCTGAGCCTCCTTTTCTTCAGGCTGAGCCCCCCCAACTCCCTCAGCTGCTCCTCCTCAGACTTGTGTCCCAGCTATGGTCCTTCTCAGCATCATGGGTCTGGGACCACAGAAATGGGAACCCACCTCCAAGCTGAAGCTTGGAGCCAAAACTACTTCAAAGATAAACACAAAACCTTGTCCTGTTTGGGCCTTTATTGCTGAAAATTGGAAACTTGTGGCTGCACCATCCCTGGAAGTGTTCAAGGTCGGGTTGGATGGGGCTTGGACCAACCTGGGCTAGTGGGAGGTGTCTTTGCCCACGGAACAAGATGATCTTTAAGGTCCTTCTCAACCCAAACTCGGTGATCTCTGATCTATTCTATGAGCCATGGACAGTGTTTCCTATTTCCACACCTACTAGCTCATTCCAAGGAGGATAAGAAAAAAGAGAAAGCACTAAAATAAAATCAAACCCCACACCTCCCCATCACCCCAGCAGCAGCACCTGGGATGTGGAGGGTCCAAGTGATGACACAGACTCTCTTGAGGAGTAACACACCAGTGTTCAACATTAGGACCCAAAGACCAGAGCCTAAAAAGCAGTGGAAGACGAAGGATTTGGAATAAGAGTCTCATGCACACAGCAAAAAAAAACCCTCTGAAAAGAATCGTGTGAGCTGAGGGTATGTTTAATTCCCAGCGTCACGCAGATCCTTCCAGCAGCTAAAATAAGCCACCATTAGCAAGGCTGCCAGTATTGGCAAAGGGAACGGAGCTGGGAGTGAGCCGCTCGTGGGAGGGAGCAGCTCGTGAGGGAGAAGTAGCTCCAAACACAGGGCTCTGGTGTCAGCCCAGGGGACCCTGCTGTCCCATGGGGTGAGTCCTCCTCAGCTGGCAGGGAAGGTCACTGCAGGGCACTACAGCCCAGTGGGGCTCAGCACCAGCCCTCGGGGAGGGAAGGTTATAGACTGTCCTGCTCTAATGTGGGTGCTGAGGATCGTTGTCCCTTTATCTGCCTCCTGGAATTTTATCCCTTTAACAGAAAGGTGTCTGGTAAATAATTTGGTTCTTTTTGGGGAAAAGGGGAAAATCCATTCAGTGAACACAGGAAAATTAGGGACACCTCTGCCAGCTTTTGGGGACAGTGCATGGAAAGTCAGGCCTCATTAACAGATATTAAATCCTAAAGAAAAGCCTCACAAGGATCACCCACTTCCCAGATTTGCCACTGACTTCCCTATCCCTTCAGTCCAGGTTTCACCTCGTTGTTCTTCCCCCTCTGAAAAACTTCATGAGAAGAAATAGCTAAATTTATTTCTTCCCCAGGGTCAGAAGACTTGCTCCCGCAGCCCTGGGAAAGGAAACTCGGAGCACACATGATATCCAACAGTAAGGACAGATTGGAAGTGTCCTTTTTTTTTCCCCACTCACCTGCAAATACAAACATTGTTGAAGGTGGTAAGATGGGAACTTGGCATCTTCAGAGAGGCCTCCCCTGGATGCTCATGGACTCCTGTGGCCAAACTTATGCTCCACAGCTGCATTCCAGAGTGGATGACAGACAATTCCATCCTTGCTGAAGGATTTTGAGGTTGCTGACACCTGTCATGTGAGAAGCTGTTTGCATCAGACTCAGAGATATCCCTATCCCCTTGCACATCCCAAGTAATCAAAGCTTTGGACAATCTTTCACTCCCACACTGGGGTATTTTGGTCCCCAGCTGGTGGTTTATCTCCAGACGAGGCTGGCTGGGTGCCTGAAAGGTCTGTGATAACAGAGGGCAGTGCCTGAGCACCTCCTGCTCTCATTGCGGATACTGCAGGGAGATGATGGGCAAACAGCCCCTGGGAGAAAACTGGGAGCACCCAGTGACATCCCACAGCACTGGGGTGTCCTCCTGGGGTGGCTCCTCCCTCCAGCCACCCCACAGCCTCAGGGATCACTGAGAGCTCAAGGCAGCAGGGATTTATCACTTCTCCCAGCCCATCTCCAGTGTTCCTCACTGCCGTGGGGCCACAGCCCATGGAGAGCACCAGATCCTTCCTGGACAGGGATTCACACCCTCAAGCTCATGTTCTTCAAGGCCCTCACAGCCTGAGGAGGAAGAGACATCACGAGGGGCCATAGGCTCCTAGAAGCAGTGGTAACAAAAATCTCACTTTTATCTAGTTTTCCTTTGAGAAGAAGCACCTGCATCCTGCTGCAGAAGGGCTGTGGAGAGGCTGCAGGGACTGGGCATAGCTCCCAGCTCGGGCAGCTTTCTTGTGTCTCCTCCCTGGCAGCAGCAATTCTCTCACCTGGCAGGCAGGTCTTGGTCTGACAGTGCCAACAGGGCTGGCACCTCCCCCAGGTGTGACACAGGGGTGCAAAACCCAGCCCTGAAACGTGGCAGTGTTCCCCCCGATCCAAGGTGGACCTGCAGGGAATGCAGTGCTGGAACCATCTGAACCAGAGCTCCCACATGTATTAAGGGTTCCCCTCAGAAAGGGAACAGAAAAGCCAGGAAGAGGTTCCTACCCCCGAGGAAGCTGAAGATCTGAAAAGTAATGCCAGAAGCAGAGGTGGGATGTGTCCCAGGTTTCACCAGTTCCACAGGAGCGCTTTGCCCATGAGCTGCAAGCAAGGCAGAGCACTTTTCTGCCACAAGAGCAATTTCCATGACAACATGATGGGATGAGAAAGGAAATCCTCATTTTCATGGAGAACGGTGTACAAAAAAAAAAATAAAAAATTAGGATAATATGATAAGAAAGCCTGTGTTCAAACACAAATACCACTGGCAGAAGGAACAGGGAGTGGGGAACTCAGGAATTCCTTCTCCACCACCACACAGTCATTCACATCATGAGCTCCTCTGCAGAAACATGAGCAGACCACATATCCACAGGCATGAAGCACTGGGATGAACGAGGGTCCTATGGCAAGCACGTGGAAAGATTCATTCCTCCCACAAAAGTGACAAATAAGGATAATTCCACCTCATTTTCTAGATGACTCTTTGGCCTGGCTGCAGTAAAACTGTAACAATGGTAATAGCACGGGCACAAAAATTATCTTTTTTGGAATTACAAACCCCTGAGGAATTGGAGTTTTCACTCCATTTATCTGCTTGGCTTTTATTTGAGGCTGCCCAGGCTGGCACCGTGTGCCAGGCAGCTCACACAGCCCAGGAGAGCAACCACACTTTCCAGAGCAGTTGGCTCAGTGGGAAAAGGGGCCTGGGCCACAATTCAGCTTTAATCGATGGTAACGTCAATCCTTCTGCCCTGGGAAAGATTCGTGATAAGGGAAAAGATACCTCGGACTGTTCTTCCCTTCCCCTCACATAAATTTACAACCCCAAGGACACCTGTTAGGACGAGTGGAGATAAGAAAGGACACTCATATTTCCTTATCTGGAGCTCTCTGCTTTATAGCCCTTCAGCTTTATGGCACAGCAGTGGTTTTATTCCCAGGGAGAATGTCCCTGTGAACTTCAGGAACAGCTTTCTAAACGCTCAGCAGCCCCCTGAGAAGACAGCAGTGATTCACAGCTGTAACAAAGGAGCTGGCAGACACACGGATGGAGACACAAAAGCCAGGGCAGTTCATCCAGCCCAGCTCCCCCTCCAGACAGGGGGTTTCCCATCAGGTATAAACACTGCAGGCTCGTGTGGATCTCAGACACCATCGAAGCCCAGGCTCTGGTGGAGGCAGGTGTGGGGCTGAGCACCAAGAACTTGGCCGGGAGGTTTGGCAATACCAGTGTGCAGTTTGCTGCTGGAGAAAATAATGAAGGAGAAGCATCCATGGAGCACCCAAAGCCACAGGAATTTCAACATCTTCTGCTGCTCTTTGCCTGGATTTTCCAACAGCACCGGTTTGCAAGGCTGTTGGACACTGTGCTCAATATATTGTTAATACATTCTTCCATTTTAAGTGGCCTTTGTGAATAAATTCTTCTATAACAACCTACAGTGATGCAGTCAATCTCTGAGCTTCTCAGACTTTCTGCTGAATTTGGGGTTGGGATGCAAGCTCGAATTAGTACTTAAGCCAGGCTTGACTAATGCTGAAACTTTAAAATCAGATGGCAGAAAAGCTGTGTTGTTGAAAACAATATCAGACTCAAAACATGGGAAATACTGAGCCTGTATTCAAACCTTCTAAATTATTATTATTCTATGCAAGTGATTTCTTTTTCCTTGCCACAATAGGCACGTAATTAGAATTGCCTCCTGTGCTGAACAGCACATGGGTCACTGCCCAGGCAGCACGTCCTGCTCTCACAGCAGGAGATCTCAGGGATGGGTGGCCAGGGATCTTCCTTCATCCACCGGGAAAAATCAAGCCCTTCAGGAGGCAGTGCACATTTTGGGTGGACTCCCCATGACCCCCTGGAGAAACTTTGGTGTTCAAGGACTATGGCAGATGCTGGAGATGGCTACACAGGTGTCTCAGGTCAGAGGAACTACTTGCTGGAAGGAGCTGAGCGTTCTCATTTAGATGTGCAGATGATTAAAGCTTGGTGGGATCAGTCCTGCTCGTAAGGTGACTGTGCACATCTCTGGGACTCCTGATCCCAAGCACACTGTGACTCTGCAGCTCCTGGCCGTGCTGGACAGGGTGGCATCTGGTGTACCATCTCCCTGAGCTCTCCTGTGGGCCCTCAGCATCAGCGTGGGCACCCAGGTCCCACACCGCTGTGTTTGCAGGCAAATGTCCTTACAGTGTCCTTGAGAATCATGGAGCCAGTTAGGTGGGAATACCAGGGAGTCCAGTCATCCCCCAGCACTGCCAAGGCCACCACTGACCTGTCCCTAAGTGTCACATCCACGTGGCTTTTAAATCCCTCCAGGGATGGGAACTCCACCACTGCCCTGGGCAGCTTGTTTCAATGCTCAACAATCCTTTTCATGAGGAAATTTCCCCTAATATCCAATCTAAATCTTCCCTGGAGCAACTTGAGGCTGTTCCCTCTCCTCCTGTCCCTGTTCCCTGGGAGCAGAGCCCGACCCCCTGGCTCCCCCCTCCTGGCAGGGAGTTGCAAAGACCAAGAAGGTCCCCCCTGAGCCTCCTTTTCTCCAGGCTGAGCCCCCCCAGCTCCCTCAGCCCCTCCTGCTGCTCCAGCCCCTTCCCCAGCTCCCTTCCCTTCTCTGGACACTCTTCAGCCCCTCAATGTCCTCCTTGTTGTGAGGGGCCCAGCACTGACCCCAGGATCCAAGCTGTGGCCTCAGCAGTGCCCAGCACAGGGGGATGGTCCTTGCCCTGGTCCTGCTGGATGCACCAGAGCTGATCCAAGACACGAGGATGCTTTTGGAGACATCCAAATACATGTGATCCACATGCGCAGCCTCGGACATCCAGCTGTGCCGCCGGATCCTCTGGCACCGCAAAGGCTCTGAGCCAACCCCACGCAGCCAAAGTGCTTTCAAGCCCCCTGTGCTTCAGGGGAGGAGGGCTGGACAGGCTTTGTAACGTGGGAACAGGAGGGGGAAGAAGGAAGGCAAAAGATAAAGGGGAAATCTCTGCTATTTGATCTGCCGAAATGAAAATGTCTAAGAGCTCTCCCTTGAAGTGCACAGGGATAAAAGGAACAGGAGCACAATTTGGTGTGCTTGTTTGCTTGCATTTGAGACTTAAACTGCAAAAAGAGAGCTGAAAAAGAAAACTCCTTTTGCTTCATTTTATCTGAGGACAGGATGCAGGCAGCGGGGTTCGTATTTGCCTCTCCTTTAGATTCAACAAACGTGTCCTGTGAATACATTTTTAGAAACTATTTTTCTTCAGGAGAATATTTTTTATTAGCTGTTATTGCTCAGTGTGCGCTGGTTTTTAAAGAATTCACGTGGCTTGTAGGGACAGATGAGGAGGAATGATTCATGCCTCACTGCGAAGACCTCAGTATTTACAAAGCCTCATCAATAAGTGGTTTCACAGGTTTTCAAGCCCAGGTGAACACGTTGGAGCAGTTTGGACAGCCTGGAAATGCACCCAAAGACACATCCAGCTTTGCACAAGAGACAGGTTGGAGGTGACAGAGATGCTCACCTACATGTCACCACTGTAGATACCTAGAGGTTGTGCTCCAACACTTCAAAAGAGTCTTAGAGAGTTGTTTTCTGGCTTTTAGGCAGCAGAATCCTTGAGTTGTCTCCAACCCCCCAAGCTTTCCTTCCCTCTGCTCCTCTCTTCCCCCTCCTTTCCCACCACTGCAGCTCACAGGACAAATGTAATCAGGTATTGGGATTTTACTGCTTCTCTCACAGGGTCATTTGAGGGCCAACACTGTTTTTTTCAACAGCAGACTATGCTTTCTCATTAATATCCAAGGGGCAAGGCCTAAATGGAAGCCCGAGAGGGAAAAAAACCCCAGAAAGTGTGTTCAGGTCCCCAGTGCAGCAGAGCCGGGACATTTCAGGGTCTGTGAATTCCTCCTTCAGTGATAACAACACCCTCACACTGATGCATAAGGAGATGCTCTGCAGCGCATATTCTCCATACAAATCTGTTTTCTGTGTAAGGATAGATGTGAAAAATAAGCCTTGTGGGAAATACGTCTCTCTCCATCCAAAGATCACATTTGGGATCGCAGAGCCATTTCCCTGGTCATGCTAAATGACTTCGCACTGGAATAAATCTTTAACTAAAAAAAAAAAAAAATCCATTTTCTTTTCCCATTATCCACTGGAGGAAAAAAAAATAAAAACAAGTGAATAGAACAACTAAAAGGAAACAGGAAAGAAAGCAATTCCTGCTCCACCTGCTCTGCCTCACCACCACCAGGAGGACTTTTCTCCTCCAGGTATTTTTGCAGCCAGACTCCCAGTACACGACAGGGGGGGTCACACCGAGTGCTGCAGGCTCTGGGCCCCTGAGGGAAGTGTGAAGTTTCATCAAGGAGTGACAAGCTGTGAAAGCAGTGAAGACACGGCACAGATTGCAGCCACACAGCCCTTCCCACTGAGGGGGGGGCAGAGCACCCTGGGGAGGCAGGGGCAGGGCACAGGTGGGCATGAGAAGGCAGAGGATCACTGCTCTTCCTCCCAGCCCCTGAATTACAAGGCTGAGAAACATATTTTTTATTTCCCTTTTTTTCCCCCCTCTGAAATTATCACCCCAGCCTAGAGATGCTTCAGCAATAAGTTGTGTCCTAGATTACTTCCCTTTCCTGTTCACATGACTTGTAAAGCCTTAAACAAATTGCATCCCAGGAATGGTCTATTGGTCTCCTTTGAATGAGCTGGGATAGGGCTGTGAAAGAGGAGAGATGTAGATGAGATTTATGGAAGGAATTCCTCCCTGGGAGGGTGGGCAGGCCCTGGCACAGGGTGCCCAGAGAAGCTGTGGCTGCCCCTGGATCCCTGGGAGTGTCCAAGGCCAGGTTGGACAGGGCTTGGAGCAACCTGGGCTGGTGGAAGGTGTCCCTGCCCATGGCAGGGGGTGGAAGGAGATGGGCGGCTTTGAGGACCCTTCCAACCCAAGCCATTCTGGGATTCTGTGAAACTGTTTCTCCTCTTTTTCTGGAGGAAAACATGAACAGAAAGAGCATTTAGAAAACTCTAAACTTGTAGAACACAAAATGTCCTGCAGGACAAAAACTGCAAAGTAGTAATTAAAAAGACCCAGGGAGGATGTGGCCTTTTGCAGACTTCAGGTATCAAGAAGTGCATCTGCTCAGTACGAGACCAATTAGGAATTAGGTTAAGTCTAAAGACTTAAGTGGTATTTTAATTATGGAGCTTGCAGAAGTGGGTTCAGTGCTACCTAAATAAATGAAAGGCTACCCTAGTACAGCGTGATGTCTGTGAGGCTGATGAAATTGGGGGGCTAGAGGTAATTTCCTCATGGCTACAATATTTCAGAGACGGTGTAACATGAAAAACAAGGGGTGGATATGACAGTGGCTGCTGAAGCAGCTGCTCCTCAGTGCCTTTCCCAACCACAGATGCAGAAGTTGGGGGTGTCTGGCCAAGCAGGGGCTGGATTTTATCAGCTCCGTGGTGCTTCAGTCCGTCCCTGAGGGGATACATGGAAGTTTATTCCTCAAGTCACTGGAAACACACTGACAATATTCCAAGAGTGACAAGAGCACTTTTCAGTGCAATGTCATCAGCAGAACAACCTGAGGAACACATAAATATTTTGACAATGTCGCGTCATCCACTGCATGAAGAAAAGAAACCGACTTCAGGAGACCAGCTGGAATATTGTCTATGACCTACAGATTAATTAATCCTCTTGGACAAAGCAAAAGAGCCAAACTCAGCTCCCCACAAGGAACCAGGCAGTGAAGAAGCTGACTTTGACTTTCCCTCCTTCCAGGTAAACGCTTTTCTCTCCCTGATACACTCCTGAACCTGAGAACATCATTTATAACATTTCATATTTTATAAAACATTTTGGTTTTAACAAAATATCCATCGTGGAAGAAATTTGGTAATTCAAGCCATGAAGCAACTGCACCCTGGAGGGGTTTAAAAGCCATGTAGATGTGGCACTTGGGGACATGATTCTGTGGCTTGGCGGTGCTGGGTGAGTGGCTGTACTTGATGGTCTTAAAGTTCTTTTCCAACCTAAACAAGAAGGGGCCTTGATCTCCCTCCTGCCTGGACTCTCAGAATCCTGGAAAGGGACCACATAATTCCACAAACCATCCCTGTTTCCCTGAAGCCAAGGGGAACAGGACACTCTACAGCCCTTGCTCCCCATGTTTAGGCCTTGGTAAAAGAAGTTAAAACATTTAACTCATCGTTCAGGTTTGCTGCAGCTCCGTTCCTGAAATAGGAGAACTGCAACACAACAGAAAGAGAGGGACTTTCCCTCCGGACGCTCTCTGGGACTGGGTGCAGGAGCCAAGCTGCCCTAAGTGGCAATGAGAGCTGCTGTCCCCTGCATTGCCCTGCACCAGCCGGCAGGAATTTGGCTGAGGATGCTGCCACTTGGAAACAAAGGGCATCAAAGTCTTCAGGCAAAAGCTGCAGTTTTCTGTTTCCCTCAAATCTGTCGGGTTTGATGCCAGCCTTGGCAGTTCCACCTATTTATAACTGTGGGCCAACAAGAACAACAACGAAATTTGAAAATCAAATGCAGCGAGTCCTAGTCCTTTGGAAACAGCCTTTCCTTCTTGAGCTCCTGAAACAAAGCTGAGCGAAAGAAGAAATGACATTCTGTAAAGCAAGAAGGACAGTGATGGTCTCCCTTGTTCTGTGTCATTCACTTTCCTCCAAAAATACAGGAAAAGTCACAGCAAATCAAGATGAGCAGCCCACCAAGGGGGAGAAGGGATGGAAAGCCAGCCTGGCTTTCCAGATGTCTCAGCCCAGCTCTCCACCGAGTTACTGCTCAGCTCAAGCCCAGCTTGGTGAGGGTCTGCAGCATTTGTTAGACATGACACGTCTCCAGTAAGGATTCCTTTCACAGCCCCCAGCTGATTGTTCCTTTAACGTGTGGGCTTTTGTGGTTAAAGCCGAGCAGGAAGCTCACAAGATTTGTTATCCCTGAGTTGGGTTTGATTTTCTCCATGGCTGAGCCCCTCCACAAATGCACAGCTCTGCTTGTCCCCGGGCTCTGTCAAAGGCCACGTCTGCCCACACCTTCCACTTGTGCTCTCTTTGTGTCTTATCCTCTTAATATCTTCCTTTTGTGACTCTCTGGGGCCTTGCAGTGTTTTGTTGGAGCCTGGGAGAGACCTGATCCAACAGATCTCAGCTGGATTTCCTCTGTGCCCGTTCCATTGGCAGCGATGCTCGTGCACTTAGGCTGTGGTGGCTTTAAGGGGTGCCTTAGTTGCTGGATGCCTTCCCCCCACCCTCTCCTTTGCTCTCCTCTGGGCGCAGCTCTCCAGCTCTCCCAGGCGCTCCAGTGCTGAGTTATCTCTGATGTGCAGCAGCAAAGTATGAGTTTAACAAGCTGGAGTAGGAAAATACATGTATTTATTACTATCAGTGGCGTTGCTGGTGTGAAGGGGGTCAGACAGAACTTCTGTGCAGAGTGAGGACCTTTAGAAAGATCCTCTTCTGTGTCGCCATGTGTTTCAGGAGTCCTTGTTGTGCAACCAAGCAGCACCGTGGGTGAGCTGCAGTGCTCAGCAAGCCAACATGCCTCACGTGGAGCTCGATAATTTCTGCCCATCTACCCTTGAAGAAATGTTGTATTTCTCAGGATGATCCATAACCATGCCCTGCCCTCCAGGGGTCCACAGTGTGGAAGCTCCTTGCTCTGGTGCAGTGAGTCTCCCTCAATAGGGGCAAATATTGCCCAAAAGAAAGATAAAAGTCTCTTCCCGGCAGGAGCTTGTGCTGGTGTGGATCCATTGGCACTACTGGGAGTTCTTACAGAGCACCCATGTGCCTAAGGGTGTCCTCTTTCCCTTTTTCTGAAAGGTGGTGCCAACTGATGGAACACGAGGAATAGCCAGGAACTGATGCCCAGGATGTTCCACCTGGACATAGGGAAGAACTTCTTTGCTGTGGAGTGACCCAGCACTGGCCAGAGACCAGAGACGGTGTGGAGTCTCCTCACTGGGGATATTCCAGACCCCTCTGGACACAATCCTGTGCTGTGTGCCCTGGGATGGCCCTGCTGGAGCAGGGAGGGGGGACCAGATGTCCCGCTGTGGTCCTTTCCAACCTGACCAATCTGTGACTCTCTGTGTGAAAAGACTATCCAGGCTCTTCCTACAACTTGTTTTCATGATTCCTTCCATTCTCACCCAGCTCACCGTCCAGGACATGGATCATTTCAGCTTCTCCATGCTCTGCTTTGGCTCATTCAGAGAATTAACAGTGTCAGTGTGCCACCTTCCAACAGCCAGCTTTCCCCACTCCCACCACAGAGCTGATCCAAGATGGGATTCCATTCAGTTCCTCTATCCAGGCAGCACAGCAACAAGTACAGCTGCAAAGAGCTCCTCATGGAGAGAGGTGAGAGCCTCTGGACACAGGGAATCCACAAATTGCCTTCCTCTCTTCCCGTGGGCAGCATCCCAGTTGTGTTAAGCTCTGGATTCCCCAGCTTGCTGCTTGGGCTTTTTTCTGCATCACATCTTTTTTTTTAATTTTTATTTTAATGCAAAGCATGAAGGGAACCCCCATTCATTTCATATATTTAACATACTTCACATATGAGCTGTGCATTCCATATATTAATTGTGTTGTTAACCATATCACCACCCCACTCTGACAGCATCTCTCTAGGTTCCATACTCACATGGGTCCTGGCCCATCTGCAGTGGGCAGCGACCCCTTCCTGAAGGATCAAACCTAAACCTCCTATTTCCAGGGGTTCCCACTGCAGGTGCCTTTCTCGAGGAGTTGTTTACAACCCCAGTCCCTTTGCCAGGACAGAGGCCCCTCTGCCCTCCAAGGGGAGGACACTGCCAGGTCAGGGAGAGCTCAGTGACACCATGACCTGCCCAGCTTCACCCCTGGATCATTTTTGTAGGTCTCAGTCTTGCCTAAAAGCACTTTATGGCCTTTGTCTGGTGCACCCTGGGCAGGGGAGGTGGTGCCAGCACAGCTCACACCCAGATTCCTCGGAGCTGGCACAGGAACCCCAGTGGTGGATCCGCTGCTGACAGGAATTAACTCCACCAGACTCATGAGTAACTTTGCTCTTCCCCGACTCACTTTCCTTATCCTTAAATGCCTTCCTCTCTCCTCTCCCACACAGACAACTGAGCTCCTGGGCTGGCTTCTGCTGGGCAGCTTCCAGAGCAGCTTGGAATTCCAACACCAGCTTCTGAGAACCAAAAGGAAAGGTCACCAGGTGCAGACTTTGCTTGTTATTTTAACTAATATTTTCTGGATTTTTTAGTTCTAAAGGCCCTTATCACTTAAAAAAAAAAAAATGGAAGGCAGAGAAGACATCAAAGTCTTCCTCAGATTAGTCCTGAAATCTCAGAATTGTATTGTAAATAAAAAGAAATAATTTTTCCTTTCTTGAGTGTGCAGATTTAAGAGACTAAATAAACATTTCAGCTTTTAATAAAACATCTCTTTTCTAGTCATATGGTAGCACAGAGAATTTGGAATCACAGAAATAGTCGATGCAGCCAACTACAGGGTTAGATCAGGACATGCAGCACCTTGTCCAGCTGTGCTCCGAAACCCTCCAAGAATGCACATCCCACACAGTCATGGTCAACCTGTCCTGGTGCTTCACAGCTCCAGGGGCTGAATAGCTTCACCCAGGGCAATCCAAAAGGTTCAGAAACCTGCAGGGAACTAAACAGAAATAGCAGAATAAATTGCTTCACGAAAAATCATGTGATTAAGGGAGCCTTTGTCAACATTTGGGTGTGAGGAGGCCAAGCTGGTTCAGGTTTCCTTTGGCTGTCATCCATCAGGAATAACTTCAAAAGGATAAATATCTGGTTCCCTCACCACCTACAGTGCTTTAACAGTTGGTTCTTCTCCTGTGTTTCATTTTCCTTTCAGCCCATCCCATCGTGGCCAGTTTAAGTGGACACCTCTCCATGAATGCCTTTGGGAGTCTCTCAAATGCATCCTCACCTCCGAAGAAGCCCAGGCAGTGTCATGAAGGTCCAGCTTCATCCTGAGAGCTCCCTGTCTGACCCCCCAGCACAAGACTCTGCTGAGGGTCCAACCCAAAAGCCAAGGGCACCTGCTGGGAGGCTCGGCTGCCCTGAGAGATCCCTGGAAAAGCCACAGTAGGTCTCACCTTGCTGGCAGCCATTCCATGGTGCAGCACCACGCTCCACAGTCTGTTTTGATGCTCTGATTGATGGGTTTGCTCTTTCCCTTCTCAAGCTGACAGATCATTTTCCCTCCTGCCATTGCACAAGAGAATATTTACAGCCCTCTACACCCTGTGCCCGTGCATTCTTCCAGCCAACTGCTTTGTGGGACATCCACTCTCCCTGAGAGGAGATGGTGAGAAATGTGAGTTGAACTGAGGATGAGTCTCTCAGGTTGCACATGCCCTTTGTGGATCCCTTAATTTTCTCCCAAGCTCTCCAGTATATGAAAATAAAGATCTCACATAGAAGAAGTTATAAAGTAATCTCGAATAAAGCACCCCACAAAGTGGAGGGGGAATTTCAAGAGGAATTTCTTCATGGAAAGGGTTGTGAAATATTGGAAGGGGCTGCCCAGGGAGGTTTGGAGTCCCCACCCTGGAGGTGTCCAAGGAATGACTGGATGTGGCACTCAGTGCTCTGGGCTGGGGGACAAGGTGGGCATCGGGCACAGGGTGGGCTTGATGATCTTGCAGGGCCTTTCCAACCTGAATGAGTCTGTGATTCTGAGAGTCTGTGCCAGCTCTGATACAGGTGCAGCTGGATCCAGGTGTCAAGTTGTTGGGAAGGACCTCGGATGGCCCCTGTTGGAGCCACTCACTTTGCTCAAGCCACTGCCTTTGGTCCCAGCCTGGGTTAACTATGGCTAAGTCTGTGCTTAGCCTTGGATCTTAGTGGTTCCGATTTGGAGATGACTGGCTGAGCCCTGTGAGGGCTTCTGGACTCACTGCTCTTGGCCAGGACATCACTCCTGCCTTCTCATTCCCTTCTTCTGCTGGTGTTCCCCTGGGAACAGCCCACTCCTGCTGCTCCCTGGCAGTTCATAACCAACTGTATTTGTTGGAAAACACGGGGCAGAAAAGGGGAGAAATGTGGGAGAGGATCTTCCTTCCTCTTGCTATGAAACAGAGCAGAGCTGTTCCTGGTTTGTTTTGCAGAGCTTGTTGCTAATATTTTAGTTCCTATGCTTTTCCCTTAGGCTCCTCTATTGAAACAAACCCCCACCCCGCCGAATTCCAACCTTTTTATTGGAAAGGAGCCAGTTGCTGGGTGAATCGTGCCTGTGGATTCACACCGAGGTCTGTCTGCCACTCTGGTGCTGTCCTTGGAAGCTGCTCATTGGGATGTGCTGTTTCCAAAGGAAAACAACCCTGGAAAATGCCAGTTCTGCTGGCAGCAGTGACAGTGCTGGGACACCACACACCTCTCCATCAGGACACCCCAGCCCATATCCCAGGCTCTCTGTTGCTGCAGATAGGAAGATTGAATGGATGGTTTGTGCAAATAGAACATTAATTTTACTGACAGGGTAATAATAAGGCTACTAAATCAGTACTAGGATTTTTGTGTTACATACTCTATTTAAATTACTTGTCATCTTTACAAATTGTAAACTAGATAAATGACTAGTGGAATGTTTACACATGTGACTTGAAATTGAGACTTTCTAGCCACGAAGTGGCATTACTGAAGAAAAATGTGCTGGACAGTGATAGTCCTTGAAATACAAGTGTGACAACAGGATAATTCACTCCTACTGAATAGGAACTGTCTCTTCTCAAGTGCATTAATGCTGTGATCAAAATATTACCTCCTGAGCCACTGTTTAATCTACATCGAAAGGTGAAAATTAGCAACTATGCTCCAGGATCTTGCACCTGGAAGCAGGTGCTTGCAAAGCCCAGAGCATCCAGCCACAAGCTCCTTGTGTCCCCACCACCCAGTGTTCTCGGCCACCAGGACGTTGCTCCAAGCACGGCTCAGCCTCTGCTCTCCTGCCTCACAGTGCAGGGCTCATGCTGGCTGGCCAAAAGCACGAGCTGCACAGTGTGCCCCAAAGGAAGGAATTGTGGTGTTGGGGATTGCCCTCCAAGATCCTGGAACTGGTCCGACCTGCGCCTGGTTTCTGCTTTGCCTCGGAGTGAGCCTTGAGAACCTCCTCCCCTGCAGGGCTTCCAGCAGGGAGCACAGACAGATGCTACCACACAAGGCTGTGTGCCCGGGCCAGGGGACAGTTTAGTGTGCAAGGCAGGGGGTCCTGGCTTTGGAGGAACTACAGAATCACAGGATGGATGAGGTGGGAAAAGGCCTTCGAGGTGATGGAGTCCAACCTCTGACCCAACACCACCATGACAACCAGACCATGGCACTGAGCCTTTTCTTGAACACCTCCAGCTACAGTGAAACCTGGAGCATCCTGCAAGAACAACTCAGGCCACGCTGACCGAACACACGTGACGACTTATCCCTTTATTGTTTGGCAAGGTCAGGCCCGACTGTCTCATTTTCTCTTCCTGTGGCCAAATCCAAACTCTGAGCTGGGCTCCCTTCCACCGGGGGTTGCCCAGACATGATTTGGACACACCAAACCACCCAGCTCTGGAGGCTGATCCTGCCCCACTTGAGAGGAACAGTCTGTTTTCCACAGGAACAGATCCTTGTGGAGGACAGGATTGAAACATTTCCATTCTTCCCTGCCTGCTGGACCAGCAGCTCAGCTAAGGGAGTTGTGCATGGGCTGACATTTATACCTCTTAATCTCTGTAATTCTCTCATAAAAGATCATGCCTTGATATCTCTTCTCGTGCACTCGGAGGGCATTAGATCAAAGATTTACAGGGGCAACACAAGGCCCTTTTCCATCAAGTGAGTTTTCTTCTATTTAGTGGCTGAGTTAAGTGTTCCAGGAGGAGACTTGCTGGAAAAAGATGTTTCATTCAAGCCTCCCCTCTTAAGTCATATGAAAGCAGCAAATGCAGTGAGAAGGGTGACCTGTCCCGGGGAGCACGTGCTTGGTTACAAGGTCCTGAGTCCAAAGAGATTGGGCAGGAAACAAGCATGACCTGCAGCTGGCAGGGCCCTCTCCCATCCTGCACAGGAACTGTGATTTCAAGATGCTTGTGTGGGTAACACCTACTGCTCAGTATAAATCACTGTCACAGACTGGAAGGAATCACTTCTGGGACTAGAAGTTACTTACAAATGGTTTGTTGGCTCTGCTGAGAGGAACTTTGGGCACTTTTGGTGAAGCAGGTCTCCACTGGAAGTTGCTGAGAGCAGAAGACTTTGCTCCAAGGGTTGGCACTAAGGTGGGCAGAGCTGTTTGCCCAAGCGCAAATGAGGTAGGAGAAGGGGTCCTCCCCTTTTGCCCTTTCCCCTCCCCATCCCTGCCATTGCAAACAACCTGCTGGCTCCCCACCTTTGGGACAGCCCCAGGATGGTCAGTCCCCTCCAGTTTTCTGCCTTGCTCTGCCACTTTTCTGTGTGTGACCATGGAAAAGTCCCTGTCCTTCCCTGCACCTCCAGATCCCTTTCCCATGGGACAGAGCATGAGGGGCATTCACCCTCTGGGCAGGGACTGTCTCAAATAAACAGCACCACAGGCACTTGGCCTTGGGAGGTACAGCCCTTGACTGAACACGGGCAAATCATTCCCATGGGAATCACTTCATCACTTCTCTCTTTGCCATTTAAGAAATTTCTTTGCCAAATGAAGAAATCCTTACTCAGCTGCCTCTTTTGAGGGAGAGGAAGCCATGGAAGTGAGTAATATTCTGACTTCCTACGGGTTCTGCATGTCAGACCTTGCTGGTTTGCTCCCTGTTCAGACTTTGCCTCTATATTAAGCTGCACATCTTTGATTCACCAGCCTTCCTGGGAAGTTTCCAAAGCTTTTTGCTTGGAGGCTTGTGCTGGGGCAGGGTTCCTATTACCAGCCAGAAAGGTTTGGGAGTTCAGAACAAGGTGAAGTTACACAACCTGTATTGAAATAACACCACAGCAACAAGCTCTGCTTTTCCAGCCTCGGTGACAACCACTCTGTTCTCCTCCAAGAGAAAGTCTTGCTGAAGTTTTCTGAGCCTCTGGTGTTAATCCTCACCCTCTGCAATCCCAAATTTCAGCCTGTTGCCATGCCTGGCAGTTCACACAGTAGGGCAGCAGTGATTTTTCATGGCCACTCAACCACTGTGCTCAGGTTCCCCAGAAAAATCTGTTGCCCTGATAGGGACATGAGCAAATCCTTTCCTGTGACTGTGTCCCCTCCACAGTGTGCTGCAGTGGGGTGGCCCTGAGTGGCACCCAGGGCTGAGACTTGGCCATGCAGCACATCAGGGTCAGGCTGAGTCCAGGGGGAACATTTTCCTCCCAGTAAACCCCAAGGAAGCTGAAGCACTTCAGTAACAAAACACCAAAACAGAAGAGAAGCTTCTGTGCCACAAAACCAGCACAGCCTCTGCACGGAACATCCATGAGCACCCACTGCGTGGGACTAAACTTCACAGGATCTCCTGAGCTGGAAGGGACCCACAAGGATCATCCAGTCCAGCTCCTGGCCCTGCGCAGACACCCCAACAATCCCACCCTGTCCCTGTCTCATTGTCCAAACCCTCCTGGAGCTCTGGCAGCCTTGGGGCCGTGCCCACTGCCCTGGGGAGCCTGGTCAGTGCCCACCACCCTCTGGGGGAAGAACCTTCTCCTGAGATCCCACCTGACCCTGCCCTGACACAGCTCCAGCCATTCCCTGGGTCCTGTCACTGGTCAGAGAGAGCAGAGTTTGCTTCTGCCTCTCTCCTTGCCTCATTTCCATTTTTTTGCCCCCTTTCTTCCCCATTTCTTGCCTGCAGCTGTTCCACTTTAACCAATTCTGCCCAGCTTATGCCTTCCCGAGCCCCCAGCTCAGCCCAGCCTGGTGTTTCTGAGCCCTGCCTGCCCTGCCAGCTGCTCCCTGAGCACACACAACACATTCCTGAGCCCTCAGAATGAATCGGGCTCCTACTTACGTGAGCATCGTGTTACAAATAACGGGACTGCTGGCACCTCAGCTGTCGCTGCCTTAAAATAAGCAGAGTTGCTATGTCTGCTGGTTCTGCACCTTGTTGTGCCAGTGGAATATTAAAGAAAAGGTCCCAGCAAGGGTTTGATTCTACTCTCAGCAAAACGCTGCAGAAGAGCTCAGCTTAGACATCATTTAATCACAGCTTTATAGACCTCTTAAAGCACTGTGAAAGAAATATGTTCCTTAGCCAAGGCAGTGCATTTTATTATGCTCATCCAACAGCACAACCTCAGTTTAACTCCAGGTTAATGAAACTTAGGGTAGCGCTGAAGGAATAAAAAATGCCAATGAGCAAAAAGAATCCTAAACCTACATTTTTCAGGAGCCACTGAAAGTTGCACAACCTTAGATTTGACCTCAGGAACAGAGTTGCAGGAGCAAAAGCCACCAGAATTATAATCTTCACTGGAGAGTCCAAAATGATGCTGAATGCTATGGATGTTCTTGGGTGTTGACTTTGTGTTATGAAGGGTTCACAGTGAGACTTGTATTTCCTCTCTTTCCATCACAGTGCTGGGCAACAAGTGTCCACCAAGCAGGGAGCGGATTTCTAGTGCACCATTTAAAATCAATACTTGCTCCTTCTCCATTAAAATATGCCAGAAAGACTTTCCACAAGAAATGCTTCCATGGGCATTTTTTCAAGGAGCAAAGCTCACGGGAGCCATAAATTGCTGTGGCAGTGCCCTGGGAGCTGGGAGAAACCTGCCCATCCTTGTCTCAGCCACGTGGTGACCTGAGGAGTCCTCATGTGGCAGGAGACCACACGGCTTCACATCCTTTCTGTGTCTCACCATTGCAAAACCTGAACCTGCTCAGGCACAACACCTGGAGCCCTGTGCCAGAATGCCCAGGATTTCCATATTTCCAGGACTTCCAGAAGGAAAATAGAGGCACACAGCACAGGGAAAGCAGCCCTTGCCTTCAGGCTGAGTGCTGGTTCGACACTGAGACGCACAGTGTCCCATGGTGTCCTTCCTTTGATAGACCATGGAGTTGTTTGGGTTGGAAGGGTCCTTAAAGACCAGCTTCCCCCCATTAGATCAGGTTGCTCAAAGTCCCCTCCAGCCTGGCCTTCCCAACCATTGCTGCCCACAGCCTTTAACTCCCTCTGCCTTTCCATCCCAGCCCCTTCCCTAACCCGGCATCTCAGACATTCAGGACTCCAGAGCCCTAAAGCTACATCCTGCTCCAGTCCCACACAATCCTCTCCTTGGCCACTGAAGAACCCAAAATCTATCCCCCAAACTAACCAAACATCTCAGAGCTCCTCCTGTCTTCCCGCTCTGTCCCAGATGACACCACTACTTCCAGCATCTGGACCCAAAAGAAACTCCATCCCACCAGCCTGAGGCATCAGCACCAGCTCAGCTCCACAGCTGCAAACTCCTGCTGGGACCAGACTGGCCAGTGTCTCCTCAGGCTGTGGGGACACTTCATGTAAGAAGGAGACTTGAATTGTGACACACTTGGCTTGCAGCTGATGTGCCCAGCCCTGTGGCTTGCTGGGAATGAGGATCACTTGGCTGACATTTCCGTGCAGGAATGCACAGCAGAGCTCTGACCTCAGCTACACTCACCAGGATGTGCAGGAGGTGTGAGAAGATGTTCTCGCTGTGGAGAGACAAGAGTTCGTGCCCAGTTCCAAGCAGAGGTGCAAACAGCCCCAGAGTGTCCTGACCTGATGGCAAGTGCTGTGGAGCAGAAAAGGAACCAGCTGGGACATGAAGGGTGCTGAGCTAAGCGCTGCCGTGCTCCCAAGGAGGAAAAAACCTTTTACAGACCAGAAGGTGCCTGCAGGAATCCTTCTAATATTCATGGAGAGTAGAAGGCTCTGGGGGGAACTCACTGAGGCCTTCCAGTACTTAAAGGGGACTTAAAAAAAGAGGGAGAGCAATGTTTTGTACAGGCAGAGAGTGACAGGACAAGGTGGAACAGTTTTAAAGTAGAAGATCAGATATTGGGAAGAAATTCTTTACTCAGGGGGTGGGCAGGCCCTGGCACAGGGTGCCCAGAGAAGCTGTGGCTGCCTCTGGATCCCTGGAAGTGTCCAAGGCCAGGTTGGACGGGGCTTGGAGCAATCTGGGCTGGTGGAAGGTGTCTCTGCCCATGTCAGGACGTAGAACAAGGTGGTCTTTAAGGTCCCTCCCAACCCAAACCAGTCTGGGATTCTCTGATACTACAATGACACCTTTGCCCTTCCCCTACCAATGCAACTCTCACATTAACAATGACCCTCTTTGGGTGGTTCTATTTTTGCAGTGGGTAAGAAGGAGCCATCCAAGCCCTTCTGCTCATGACACACGACCTGCTGGGTAATAAGTGAGCACACTGGGGCTGGGCAGGGGGTTGAGCCTTTCACGGCACTGGGCTGCACTCCTGGGATCCCAGTGGGAGCACAGACCAGGCAGCGTGACACCAAAGTCACTGGGAACTGAGCTCCTGGGACAAGCAGCACAGATCAGGCCTTGGGGAACAGGAAGAGGGCCCTGTTAGCACTCGTATTTTCCTAAAATATACAGAAAACTGGAAAAGGGAAAGGTTTTCATGATCATGATCATTCCTGGGGGTTGGCACCATCTGTGAGCAGAAGCCAAACCACAGCTGTAAAGAGCACAAGTGCCTGACCCCTTTCTCCCGTTGTTTTTAATTTTGCCTGGATTGCTTTCCCAAGCAGTGGGAATCAGCTCTACTCATTCCCACACAAGATGAGCAGCCTAAAATTTGGAAGGATGGCACTTGTCACCCAGCTGAGTTCCTGTATCTGTGGGGTGCTCACAGTTTATATTCACCTTCAAATGACAGAATGCCAACCCAAATCAGGGCTCTGTCGTGCTCACAGTCAGGAACAAACCCTGGCATGCAGAGTTTGCAACCAATATATGAGAGACAGCACGTTTCCCACCTTAGAGAGTAGAAACAGAGACCTAAAGAGCCAATTTAAAGCATATTTAAGCTCCAGGAAAGACTCTCCTTGACAACCCCAGGTTTTGGACTGTGCTCAGGGAAATTAAGCAAGTTGCCAAAATTCACACAGGGAATCTGTAGAAAAGCCAGAACCCAAAAGCTGGATTTGCCAAGCTCCGGCATTCGTGCTCCAGCCAGCCCGATGCTGGAGGTGCTGGAATGGCAACAACAATCTGCTGGAGTGTGAAATTCTAGCTGCCAACCTGGCAATGCTCTTAGCTCCCTGACCTATTCCATTGCTCACATCCAGGATTTTCCTTGAGCACAGAAGACTTACAGAGAAGGCTTGGCCAGGCTCTAACACGTCCATGGGAATCCATTAGCCACAGAGAAAAAGGGAAAGCAGCTCATTTTCGGGGATCGAGACATACATTTGGGTCACCAGGGGGCTTAGTGGGAAGCCTGCATCCTGACCCAAAGATGCAGCTTTGCGCAGCAGCTCAGGCACCAGATTTTCAGGCTGGGAGCTCCCTGCTGGATTTGTCTTCCCAAAGGCTGCATCCCAAGGCTGTCTGATTGCTGTGTGCCAGCCATGAGGATAACTAGCCTGAAGTGGTCAGCAACGCCTGCTCCAGTGACCCTCACCCACAGGGGGAGAGTCTGAGCTGATGGACATTGCCCAGGCAATATATTTCCTGACACCAATTAAGTCCTGAGATTTCCCCTCTCTCATCCCCAGGCAAGTTTGGCAGTGGTTTATTTGTTTGTTAAGCTGCGCATTCTGGCTAAGGGGCTTTCCCTAAAGAAAAACAGTTACTGCTGTAGACAATGGATTATTTGGAATCACTTCATATATCAACAAAGTGCAGCCTTCTCTGCAGGGAAATGCAGCAGCAACTTAACAGCAGTGGGCAGGAATGGAGACAAGCACAGCAGTGAAAACCGCAAAGCAAACTGAACGTACAGATCACATACAGACACTGGATTCTGGCCAAGCTTTAAGTCAGTTGTTAGAAAAGCCTCACTAAAGCTTTTCTCCCTAAATGTCCTTTAGTTTGGGATCCGATGAAAGGATCTTCTGGAGAGAAGGCAAGGTGATGAATCTATTTGAAGCAACAAATCTGAAATTGGAGTATTCTGAGGGGATTTATTTAAAGATCTTGCCACTGTTCTGGGCTCTGAAGATCTATTTTTACGCCTTTGTTTTCATTTGAAAGAGAACACATTATTCCAACTGCCCTATGACTAGCAAAGATGATTATGAAAAACAAAAGAAACGTGCTTTTCCTTCTCCTCTTGGCTGAGGAATTTGCATGTTATAATAATGGATGTAAATGCAACAGACTTTAACAAAGCAGAAAGCCCAGACACCTGCAGAGTGTGGTGCCATCTGCCCCCACCACTTTGCGTTGCATGGAGGGTGCAAGAGATCAACAGGAGCACAAATTTGGGAAGGGTGTGTTGAGGTTTGCAACACACAAATGGGGCAGCATCCCAGCCCTGCTCCATCAGGACAGGCCTTCAGTCCTGATTTTATAAAGATAAAGCCACAGTGTGGATTGCCACCCCTGCTCAGAGGAGCCCCAGGGGTGTCAGTGTTTTAGTTCGGATGGGGCTGCTCAGGGGAGAGTCATATTCAAGAGACAGCTTTAAAATCAATCATTTGATGGTGTGTCTCTGTGTTATCTCTACAGCCCAATGGTTTATTACAAGTTTTAATTGAACATCTCATACTTTTGGCTCTGTGGCCACGGGAATTCAGTGCATGGAATAAGCAGTGTAATGTTCCAACGCAAACCAGCACCTCGTCCCTGTCAGGACCTGCCTTGTCCCCCCCAGCCCCAGAGAACAGCTCCCACCAGCCTGGCACACGTTCACACAGCAGGCATGGCAAGCAGGTTTTACCCCTTCTCCCACCCAAAGAGAACAAGACCATGAATTTGCCTCAGAAGAGGAATGAGCAGCAGGTTAATCAGAGTCCCAAGGGAGCTACAAAATGGAGAGCAAATGCTTGTCTTTGCTGCTTTCTGACACAGGGGGAAGTTTAAAAAAAATCAGTGAAATAATAAATGTGGAACTCGGGAGGGGAATGTCCTGTCCCACATTACAACAGCCCTGTGGGAGCACCAACTTTGGGATGTCCAAGGCTCTGAACTTGGGAAACAAGACAAGACTTGACACTTCAATGAAGTATGAATTCAGCACTAAAGAGATTCTTTTTTTAAAGGATATTAAATCTTGTTTACAAGATGAACACAGACCTCAGCTATTGAAGGGGGGGGGTTGAGCACTTCATGCAGTTTGTTTGGACTCTCAAACACACAGTGAGGGAGCCTCAGACTTGCTTCTTTGGCAGAAGAAAAAGGTGAAACCGAAGAAGCCTCAGGAGTTCCCAGCTTGGGCCAAATCCATTTCTGGCAAAACCAGGCAAGAGGAAGATGAGGTGATGTCATGGAAAAGTGCCGAGCAGATCCATCTGGAACCGAGGTGCAGCACCACAGTTCTGTGGCTGCTTGGTGTCATCACAAGATCTCCTTAAAAGTTATTAGATTTCTTTCAGAGCAAGCAAATTGTTCCAATGAAGTATCTCGATGAAGAATCGATAGCCAGTAACGCATGTCAGTGTGAGCTTATCACCAAGGGATGCGAGCAAAGGGAAAAAGGATAATATTTGGGAAGAAATAATATTCTCACCAAACAGGCTGGCTTAAAATAACCAGCCCTACCTGGACTTGCACTGCACCAGCAGCTGCTCGTGAAGGAAAAGCAAAGGGAGGTGGGGGGGGTTGATGTTGTGTTTCGAGCTTTTCTAGATTAAACATTTTGCTTTTTGTTGAAGTTCTTCCATTTGACGGACAGTGCCAATAAAACAGCTCTGTATGTGCTCCAGTATGAACTGTGTGGTGTCAGTAAGGCAAGGGAAGGATGCATCCTCTTTGCCTCCATCTAAAATACTCCAGGTTTGGACCACAGAGCAAAAACACCAGGATCTCAGCAGAAACACAGATAAAAGAGGGGTTAGGGAGGGTTTTCAGAAGAATGTCCCACTTAGAAGGAGCAAATCACAGGACGGGTTGGGTTGGAAAGGAATTTAAAGTTCATCTTGTCCCACCCCCTGCTTTGGGCAGGGACACTTCTCACTATCCCAGGTTTCTCCAAGCCCTGTCCATCCAGCCTTGTCCTTAGCCTTTCCCAACACTCCCTTGGAGAGGGGACCAGCAGAGCCACTGAGGGCACAGCTGGACACAGAAGGGCTTGTTGGCACCCAGAGAACGCGTGGGTGGTTTTAACTTGTGGAAACACTTAAAAAAAAAAAAAAAAGTGGAATTCCCAAATCTACCTCACACTGCCCTGCAGCCTGGCTCTCGTCTCACACAGGACCTCTGCATCTGGAGAATCTCATGTTCCTCCAGACCCATCCCCAGCCAACATCCCACACCAACTCCACTGCTCAACAAGACTCAGCCCAGCAGAATAATCCTCCTGGCTCTCCCATTTTCTCTCTGTAGGACAGGCAGAATCCCAAAGCTTTTCTTAGGGCAGAGGGAAGTCAAGCCACTGTGAGCACAGGCCTTGCTACAGCTCAAGGGAAGGGACATTGGGGTCAGGGACAGAAGTTGTTCTGCACCACCGCTTTGTAAAGGCTTGGTCTTGCCAAGGGTGTGATCCATCCCTTTCAAGCTCAGCCACCCTGGTGCCCTCTGTCACCCAACCCTGCAGGGAAGTCCTGATGATTCTCAAGGCACAGGGTTTGCCAGGAAAACTGATGGCTCATCAAATCCTTCTGCAAAGGGTTGGAGCTCTGTCTTGGCTTTTATGGAGGCTACTTTGGAAGCAGCAAACTTCAAAAACTCTGAGGAAGCACAGCTTAAAGGCTTTGGATCTTCCACTTCTGCAGGCTGGATCTGGGTTCAAAATGAATCCGCTGCTCATCTTCTTCCACACGTCTCCTGCTATTTCCCTGCTGAATAACCAACAGAAACCAGAGCTCAGTGCAGAAATGGGGCTGAGGTGGGGAAAGAAATCCATCTATATAAAATCCAGAAAGGAAAGTGTGTTCCCAGAAGAGCAAGGAGCCCTCTCAGGGAAAAGAGGAAACAGGGAGGATTTAATAAGGTGCATCAATCAGCTGCAGAGCAGAAAGGAGCCAGAGCAGACTCCCACAGCAAGAGGAGCAGCAAAGGCAACTCAGGGGACTCAGAAGTCACCTCTCCTCGTGGAGCAGGACAGGAGGAGCCAACACCCTCAGGGAATGCACCCAAGAACACACAGCATTCCTGCCATGCTCCTTCAGTCACCACCTTCATAGAGCTGGGACAAGGCAGCAAAATCAGCTGGCTCAGGGAAACTGCTGGACACACAGGGGTCTCACCAATCCCACATGGCAGTGGTCAGCCTGGCTCAGATCAATGGTCAGCGTGGCTCAGATCAGTGGTCAGCCTGGCTCAGATCAATGGTCAGCGTGGCTCAGATCAGTGGTCAGCCTGGTTCAGATCAATGGTCAGCGTGGCTCAGATCAGTGGTCAGCGTGGCTCAGATCAATGGTCAGCGTGGCTCAGATCAGTGGTCAGCCTGGCTCAGATCAGTGGTCAGCCTGGCTCAGATCAGTGGTCAGCGTGGCTCAGATCAGTGGTTATCCTGGCTCACATCAGTGGTCAGGTGACAGAATATCAGGAAAATGAAGGAGTTCTGCTGATTGATTTCCAGAAAAGAAAACAGTCCAGGAAGTCAAAGGTGGGAATGCTAAGGGATGCAAAAGGAATCCAGAGTCTCAGTTTCTGTATTTTGTCCCAAGTGAGTTTGAGCACAACCAGAACTCACCCAGACAGGAGAAACCTGAAGATTTGAAAGCAATCCTGACATTTCCTTTAATAGAAGGTGTACTTAGAGGTATCAATTACAGCACCAGCACTGTGGAAGGGGGATTCTTCCTTGTTCATCGGGACTGAAACTAAATGTTAATGGTTAAAGACAGGGAAGATAGAAAGTGTGGGCGAGTGCTTCCATATCTGCTTCCATTAAGTTCTCATCATTTGCTCTAAAGAAGCAGCTACTTTTAATTTTAGTTTTAAATCACAACATCAACCTAAGCAAGAAGGGTCTGATCCAGCCTGGCAATTCCTCTGTTCCTTCATTGCTTAGATTAATTTGCAAGTCACCTTTTAAAGTGCATTTTTATCTCAGTCCTGACTGCTTAGATGCAACCATTGAGCAAATCATTTGGGACCAGCACTCTGTGGGCAAAGCAGCCCTTCAGAGTTGCTCAGTTACGTTGTACTCTGTGCACTTCCACCAAAACTCACTTGACTTCAGCACTGCATGGTTTGGTTTTAAGAAAAGGGAACCTTTTTATGGGATGTAGAAATTCTGCCTGCCTTTTTAGCCCCCTCTTCCCAAGCAGTTCTCATTCCGTGGTGGCCAGCAAGCCATTTAGGAGAGGGCTGCATTGAAAGGCCAGCACAGAGCGGGGCCTGGCAGAGCAGAGGGGTGACTGGTGTGCTCTGCAGAGCCTCCCTGAGCTCTGTTTGTCTGCTGCCAGGTCTGTGCTCCATCAGCACAGCAGCTCATTGACATCCAGACATGTCCACAGGCACCCTGCAGAGACTGCCCACGCCTGCAAATGAGGGCAGCAGAGGTGCCAGGGGACATCCTGGGTGAGGAACAGTGCACAGAAGACCCAGGGCAGAGTGGCAATACAGCAAGGGGGAGGCGGAATCCGCTCAGCACCCACAGCACACCAGACAAGTCCAGGACATGCTACGAGCTCCTTCAAATGCCAAGAACTCACAGTGTTATCCTCCTGCTGCATAAATGAGATTCAGATCATGCTCAGCTTCTGCAGAGGAGATCAGTGCAAGGACTAGTGAGGATGTGACATCTGTCCCATCACATCCCAAGCACATCACCCACGGAGAGCACCACAGGGAGGTGGTGGCTGGGGAAGGATTCAAGCACAGCAGCTCCCGACCTTTCCTCTGCACATCTGCTCTCAGGAGATAAAGGAGAAAGTGCTGAGCAGAGCCACAAAAAGAGAATCAAGAAAGATCTGTCTCAGATTTGCTTCTTTTGAACAGTGACAGCTGCAGAAGTTTTCATCCCTAAAAGCACAAGAACTACAGTCTAGAGAACCCTTTATTTCTGGTGACACAACAGAAGCCATTTCAGATGCAGAACTAAACAGCAAAAAGCCAAACAAATCCCACTGCCCGAGTTTTCAAGTACAGTCTCCCAATTTCCTAGCAAATCCCACCTTTATCTTGTCAGAGGCCAACAAACCCCAGAATTCCCGACACTAAGGAAGCAGGAACACCTCCAAATGCTGCTCCTTCCCCCCCGTCTGACACATCTCCTGTGCTGATGGATGCAACACAGACAAGTCCTTCCAGAGCTCCCACGGGATCACTGAGGTCCCTTCTTGGCCTGCTGGGTAGAACCCTTGCAGAGGGAGTTATCCATATACCCAAATAAGCCCTAATTTTGGAAGCCAAGACCATCCTGCCTCTCACTGCTCTCCCACAGAGGTGAAACACTCTGGTCTCCAAGGTCAGCAAGGCACAGTCCTACCCCAGGAGCAGGTTTGGCATTGCTGGTGTTCCCCTGCTCTCAAGCACAGCTATTTTTAGTAGGTCAGTTCTTTGAGACCAGACATATCCATTTCCTGGGCAGCTGGGCAAACTGGGCTGTGTTTGCCAGTCACAGAATTTCTAAAAGGAAAATCTCTTGAGGGAATGGGGAAATGGGTGGGAGGGCAAAGGGAATCAACCTTCCGGGTCCCCCTGGTATCACAGAGCTGTGACATTTTAATCTACCGCCCCCCTCCACCTCTGCGTGAGTTTTGCATGGCCACTGACAACGTGTTGCATCCAGGCCAATATTGCACAGATTGAGGGGACATGAGCAGGCAGGAGGGACTCTGTGTGTGTGTTAGCAGGAAGGTGGGACATCAGTGCCAGTGTCTGATGCCAAATCCACAGCTGATTGAGCCCAGACCTGTCATTTCCCAGTACAAATCCCCAGCTGGAGGAAAACAGCACACCTGCACATATTCAGGTCCCACCACTTGGGCGGAAGAGCCTCCTCCTTGGGAAAAGCCAAACCTCAGCATCTGCTGTGCTGGGCCATGGAAGGGACAACTGTGTAATGGATTTGCCCCAGTTTCCCACCTGAACACCCTCAGTAATTACTCTGCCTGTTCTTTTATTCACACCTCACTGCCATTGTAGCTTTTTATCCCCTTTGAGGATAGCACTGAGTTGGTCTCCTTGATGTGAATACCCCCATGTTCCACCATGCACCATCTCCCTGGGTTCCAGTGCACAGAAGGACAATCACCCCATCCATCCCTTACTATTTCCTCTCTTTTCCAAGTCCTTCCAATCTCTTCTGAGATTCCCATGAGAGACAATCAAGGAGCTCCCACATCTCAGGAAGCTGTTCCTGCATCCCAGGAGGCTCCTGCCTCCTGCTGTGCAGCTGTACCAGGGCCAGAATCTGTAGCTGTCCCATTGTCCCTGAGCAGCAGGAATCCCAGGGGACAGACAGGGACATACAGGGACACCCCCTCTGTTTCAAGGCAGTTTCTTCTTCTTTCACTCCCCTGAATTCAGTTTAGCAGCTCATTGGTGTAGTCAGTGAGATACTGTGAGTTAGTGCTGTTCTTCTGAAACCTTGTGCGTAAAAGAGAGAGAGAAGTAAAAGGTCCAAACCTCAGCCATGGTTTTCTGATTCAGCACTGAAACCAGAGCAGTGGTGTGGATGTCAAACTCAAGCTCCTTTGGGGTTCCATTCTCCATCATTTTCTGCTGCTTCTTCTCTGCAAAAGGACTCAGCTGTGATGTTTGACACCGTGGGTACCCTCTGGTTGGCAAACATGGCACTGAATCCCACTGACGCTTCTTGTCTCACTATCAGTTCTGTAGTTGTTGACATGACAATTAGGGGAACAAAAACTTTGTCAGACTTAGCTGATGGCAAGAGATGTGGAGGCAGAAAACCTCCCTGAGCCTTTCCAAGGCACAGCCTGTTTCTTGGACACCCCAACTCTTCCCAAAATCCCTTTCTCTCATGCTTGAAGTTTCAGAGGTCAGTGACACATTGAAAACAAGGTCAGCCAAGCCCTTGCCACTTCCCTCCAGACATTTCCTGCCCTTACCTCAACAGAAAATATTGAAGGCGAGCTTTCAAATGGCCTGTTTGAATAAAACTCCATGATTTTCCTTGCTTTCATCCCTGCTCCCTTTGTTCCTGGCTCTGTGGCAGTCAGCAGGCAGGAGGGCGAGCTGGGCACCCTGATGCTCACAGATCAAGAGGCATCATCTGAGCACAGCAGTTCTACATTGCTCCATGGGCTAATTGAGGAGATATATACATATATATATATAAGCTCTTACCCAAGGGAAAGGATCCCATACAGCATCTGCCTGCGCTCACTGTCCAGAAATCATAAAAAGTTAGGATAAATAAAAGAGCAAGGTAGAATTTGCAAATATGAAATCAAAATACAACCAAGACAACTAGAAAGTCCCTTTCAGGGAAGATAAAACAAAGAGAAAACTCCAAAGAGAAGAAAAAGTTCTGTAGAGATAAGAACTGCCACAAAGGTTGTGTTTCACATAAAGCCCTTGGAACACGTCCTGGAGACCCAGGGATATTTTGGTCTCCAGCACTCCTGGGAGCAGCACTGCTGGGCAAAGTTTCTCACCTACAGAGTCAGCTGACGGCTTTCAGTGGAAGCACCACAGAAATATAACTTGCTCCAGCCCAGAAGGGAAATTTGGACGCTGAGCTGAGTGTTCCAGGAGCTGGGTGAGCCCTGTGGAGCCAGCAGAGCCCAGGGCAGCGCCAGGGCAGCCCCTTCCCCATGTGTGGCTCAGCCTGGCAGCTCCCCCCTCCCTGCTGTGCTGCCACAAACAGCCTGGCTCGCCCACTCAGCCTCTCCAAGACAGAAATATCCCAGCACAGAACGAGCAGCATCAGCAGAAACAGGGCCAGGCAAGAGGGGCCGTGCTGGGAATCAGAGGCAGCCACGGGGCAGCAAAGCTGCCGAACCCCGAGCATGGAGGGGCCACTGTGGTGGCCCAGTCTGGGCAGAGGGGGCTGCAGGAGGGGTCTGTGTGCCTGAGACATCTCTGGCTGTAGCCAAGCAGCTCTGTGCCCACACAATCCCTGCTGCTCTGTGCCGCCCGTTGCTTTCCATGTACGGAGGGCAGTATAGGAAATAAAACGGAAAAACAACCCCTGGCTGTGCCACAGAACCACAGAATGGTTTGGGTTGGGAGGGACCTTAAAGAGCATCTCATCCCACCCCCTGCCACGGGCAGGGACACCTTCCACCAGCCCAGGTTGCTCCAAGCCCCGTCCAACCTGGCCTCGGACACTCCCAGGGATGGGGCAGCCACAGCTTCTCTGGGCACCCTGTGCCAGGGCCTGCCCACCCTCACAGGGAGGAATTTCTTCCCAATATCCCATCCCACCCTGCCCTCTGTCAGTGGGAAACCATTCCCCTTGTCCTGTCCCTCCAGACCCTTTTCAAGCTCCTCTCATATTTCCATCTCTGGATGAGTAAGATGCTCTCCTGCAGCTGCCAGTCAGTGCATCAGGCTCTTCATTATGCTTTAAAATATAAAATAAAGGAATTGACTGAACTGTCAGGCAGCAGCCTCTCATCCTGCCTGCTGGAAAAGAGTAAGTTTAAAATAATAATAAGCAGTAATAAAGCCCTGTCAGCTCAGGAGTTCTCTCCCTTATGTGAGGCTGAATGCGATAGGAACTTGCAGGAAGACAAACCCAGCCAGAGAGAACAGGACCTTTCCAGTGGCCTTTGGCAAAGGTTTTATCACACAGGGACCTACCAACACCTGTCACCAGCCCCTTATCAGAGACCCCACTGCGTCCCTGGGGCAGCACAACTGGGCATGGAGATGTTCCTTGAGTCCCACAAGCTGCTCTGTATCCATGGGCCAGCTCAGTCCATGCTCCCAAAACACACACCAGGGAACTCCAGGAACTGCAAGAGGAGCTGCCAATGTCTGGGCAAGATGAAACTGGTGAAAGTCCCACGAGGGGAGATTAGGAAGCACAATGTTTACAAATAGCCACGCTAATCACCAGCCACTGGGACAGTAAATCAAATTCACCAGCTCCATATTTCAAAATTTACACCAATACAGACTTGGCAGGAAAGGCCTTTCTTTGCTTTTATTCCAGTTTAATGAGATGGAAGGCCAGCAGGAAGGTCTCAGGGCCTGATCCCATGATGCTGCTCAAGAGGAGCACGGGGTGTTTGCAGAGTTAGTGAACCATCTGTAGTCCGGACATTTATTCATTCAGACTGAAGCTCTCCTTGATTAGCCTTGAAAGGGATCAGGGCTTTGGTGCTGGGAGCAGATCTGAGATACCATGAGCACTTCAAGGGCTGGGAATTAAGCATATTAGTTTAGGATTCAAACTCCTAAATAGCCTCAAATGGCTCAAACTACCAGAATGTTTAGATCAAACATCAAAACAGACAGTGGAGACAATTTAGCTTCTTTTACGTTTCATTTCAAAGCGCTGGGTTTCTCAAACTGATAGCATTCGACCATTTGAAATTCTAGCTTTGTGCAGTACAGCAGCAAGCCATGCCAATTAAAAGATGAAAAAAAAAGGGGTTTGTCATTTTTCTGAAGATATCAGAGCGGCAGCTTTCCGAGGAGAAGATGATTTGAAGCAAAAATATTATCAGAACAGCCATGTGGCAAAGCTTCAGCAGAACAGCCTCTGGCTAGAGAAGCACCAGAGCTCCTGGGCAACCCTGCTTTGGGGAGTTGGCTTTTTCAGAGAAGTTCAACTTCAGCCCAAAGGTCTGAAAGGGCAAGGGCCTGATGAGCAGATCAGCTTCTCTTTGGAACAGAATGTCAAGATTTCTTGACTCGAGGTTGATGTTGACAAGCACAAAAATTCAAATTCAACGTTGAGCTGAAGGAGAAAAGATTAAAAATAAGGCAAGGAGGTAAATGCTATAAATCAGTGTTTCGTGTAAGTGGCATCTTTCACAGGAATTCCCTGGGTTTTCTGCCTTCAGTGAGAAGATTGAGCCTTTGGCTTAACAACTTCATCAAGAAGAAAACCACGAAAATCAGCAGAACAGGACAGCACTGCCAGTAGTGAGAGGTGCCCACACAGGACCAAGAGAAACCCGAAGGGTTTGGCCATGACAGCAGTGCAGGTACAGAAAAAGGCAACGGCTGGAAACAGAGGGGGAAACACCAGCGTAAAAATTGCTGAGATTTGCAGCACCTGAAGCTGAAGAAACTCCAAAGAAGCACTGCCCTGAAGCTGAAATTAAAAAAAGAAACACTGCTACTCGAGCCATTTGAAAGTAGGAACTCTGTCAGTGCAAGGAAGCATCTCTTTCATTGGGGTTATCTGCTGGTGGGCACCAACAAAAGGGGAAACATTTTCTTCCCCAATTGTGTACATGTCCCATGACTTATATTCTTTACAGCGCTTTTATGAGCTTCTTTAGCACATCATCCAGTGTAATAACAGCGTGGTAATTGTGTTGGCTGCATGTCCTGGCACTTAATTATAATGCTGTCATTGTCATTTCCCAGCTTGTCTAACAGAATAACCTTGCCACGTGGCTGACATCCAATTAAGGGGAAGGGGGGAGAAGGAAAGAAGAAGTGTACAAATATGATATCAATATAAAAGACAGTTGTTTGATGGCTTTGAGATAAAGCCCTCGAGTTACAGCTCTGTACACAGTGCCCCCCTTCACCTGCAGCTCCTCACGAGGGTTTGTGTACAAGAAGGACCTCCTGCAGTCCAGAGGCTTTGTTTTCTTTAAGATGCCTCTTCTTTCTTCCCTTCTGGACCATCACAAGTCAAGTTCCACCCCAGCTTTGGCAAATGTTTCACATGAATGGAGCTTTCTCCCTTCCTGAAGTGCAGGTACAGCCCCAGACTGAACCTCCAAATAACTGCCTGAAACCAGAAGGGAAAGGATGGATGGAGAGTGAAGTGATACCTCAGAGAAGTTCAAAACTCAGTCAGAGGGCAGGAATGAGTTAATCCTCTGCATTTGCTAGCTGAGTCTCTGTTCTAGCCCTCCCTTCCTGCTCCTGCTGGCTGGCACAGCTGATGGGACTGGCACCCTCCTCCGGTGCATCCTTACTCACCAGCTCCCACCCAAAATCCAACTGAGGGAATCTGGCAGATCCATGATATCTCATCTCCCACCTCCAGGATACTTAGTGTGTTCCAAAGCCCAGCTCAGTCCTCAAGGCGGTGTCTCTCAATCAAAGCACCCGCCATGCAGAACCAAATTTACTCTTGTAATCCAGCCTGTCCCCCTAACACGGGTGTTCCCAGGGAATTTGGTCTGGGATCACTCCCACAAGGAAGTTCCAAGCAGTGGTGCATGGACTGTGCTGCCAGAACCGTCCCGTGTGCTCCCAGCTCACACGTGCGCTCAGTTCACTCCTGGGCACTCCTTTGTGTGTCATCCACAGGCCCAGGGTGTGCCTCCAGAGCAGCTGGATGCAGTTTTTATATCATCATAGGAGGTATTAGAAGTCATTATTAAATGATCATTACCTGATCCAATAGCTGACCATCACAAGAATGAAGGAGACATTGCAGCTGCTTCCCAGCTCTAGGAATTCCAGCCTTGGAGACCTCAGTGAGCGGAAGGTTGTACTCTGTGTCCTTTTCTGCAGTTGTTATTTATGTAACTAGGATTAACAGACAAAAAAAAGCTGTTGGCAAATAACACACCTGTAAACTAACAAACTGCAGTGCTCTAAGATATTCATTAGAATCCCTCACTCCTGAGCAGTTCCCACACAGAAGTTTGCCCTAAGAAACTTCTGCAGCTTCTCAGGAGAACATTTCCTCTCCCACACTTCTTTCCTGTAGGAAAAAGAGGGGAGCACAGCAATGCCTTTCACAAGCTCCTCTTGCTCTTGTCTTCTCTCTGCCCCTGCCAGCAGGGCTCTGCCAGGCTCTGCCGGGCTCTGCCAGGCTCTGGGACACGGGCACAGGGCAGGGGCGAGAGCAGTGTGGCACTGCAACCATGGCTTAAAGGTTTAATGAGTTCTTGTGGGTGTGTTTATTCTTCCCAGCTGGAAAAAAAAAGAAATTCCTGAAAACCAAATTCAAGCAGCAACTGGAGTAAGAGTGAGAGCTGGGGTTTGGGGAGGCTGTTTCACTCAGAGTGCCCACTGCAGTTGTTGGCATGTGGAATCTCTGCGGGCAGGAGAAGGAGCAAACAAGTCCTTTTTCCTTCCTCCCAGGACTAGTCATGGCTTTATTCTGAATTTTGGAGCATTTGCTTCTCTCCCCAAGGAGCATAAGAAGTCCCACAGTCTGCAGAGCAGGTGGGCTGAGGGGACTGAGAGAGAAACTCCATGCAGGGAGGTTTAAGTTAACGGAGCATGGCAGAGAAGAAAGGCTTGTATGCCCCATTTCCATCCAGAAAATCTCAGGAAAATAAAACCTCTGCATCAAAGCTGGACTTAGAAGAGACTTGAGGTGAAAGCACCAGGACTTGGGGAAGAAAGTTAACCTGCAGCTGACACGGTCAGGGATCAACACCTTCTTGTAGATTGTGGTGTGGTAGAAAAAGGTGGGACCCCATGGGATGCTTTGGGGCACAGTCCAGCAGAACACCCGTGGCATCCCCTGTGCCACCGCAGGGGCACCCTTGGGCAAGACCCCTCAGCAACCCCTGCACACACCTCCTGTCCCTGAGGGGTCCCCAGGGCCCATCCCTGCTCCTCTGGGGCTCAGCAGCAGCTCTGCCAAGTGCTTGGGCTTCCCTTCCAGCTCCCTTTGCTCTGAGGCACATCCGAGCTCCTCCTTGCACATCCAGCACCGCAGCAGCAGCAGCTCCACAAGGGACCAGCCCGTGCTGGAGCGACGTGCTGCATCCCAGGGAGCCTGCAAAGGGTCACCAAGGATTGTTCCCGCATGAGTCTTGGTTTTGTTTAAAAGGCAGCCCGCTGAAGTGCTGCTTTAATGTGAATTTTCCTACAACTTGCGTTTAAATTGATTTATGAGCGTGCACGCCGAGGTCTGCACCAGCTTAACCGAGGCAATTAAAAACCCAATGTTGGCTTAATTGGCTCGAGGTTTACTACAAGCAAAGCTTAAATGCTGAGCTGCTTGTCCAGGAGCACAGCACGCAGGTTTGTTTGTGTGCTGTTCCAAAGGCACACATTCCTGCTGATGTCCTTGGGCCTCACTGGGACCAGACCCCTGTGTGATAGCTGGGGACTCCTCCCGGAGCTGCAACACGGATTTCCAGTTTTCCAAACAAGACCCACATGCTCCAGCTGGAATCAGTTCCCCTATAACACGACCCCAAGTGTCGCCCTTTCCAGCTGTTCCAGTAAAGTTTCATTAACTTCTTTAAATACAAAGCCAGGAGACGGTTAAGATCCAGGTTCAGGAATATCCCCAATCCCGGTCTTCCATAAAAGCTTTGGGTTAGCCCATCTTTCTTGGTAACTTGATAACCTGATTTTTTTGTTGTTAATCAGTTCTTTCCATCCTGCAAACAACTTCCCCTTCCTCGGTAGAACATGAGCAGCTTAATTAAATGGATCTGAACCTGGTGCAGGGGTGAGCACACCAGGCTGGGAGAAATAACATCCCTTGCTCCACTGATCTCATGCTTGTTTGCAGATCTGAACAGGAGCCAAGGCCTCCACAAACATGCCTTTACTGTTCCACTGAAATTGCCAGGTAGCAGTTTACTAAGTGAAATCACTAAGCAGGCATTTCTCAACTAAAACACAATATTCTCAGACTGAAAATACTTTTATCTGAGTAGCTAATAGACAGTTTACACATGAGGCCATCTCCCACCATAAAACACCCTGCTTTGCTAATTAGAAGCATTTTCCTGGGGAAAAAAAAGTGATTATTTGATGCTAAGGTGGGAAGAAAGAAGCTCTCCGTCTTGGTCACGTAAAACCAAGGTGAGAGGAAACTTTATTAAAGCCAAATTCAATCTGATTTCTTTCAGAAGTCCCCCCTGACCACTGTCTGCTGGCTGTCTCCCATGTATACATTTGGATTTGGTACAAGGATCTCAGCTGCTTTAATTCTGCCTGGAAGGATGATGGTGACATGCCAGTGAGAAAAGGGCTTTGCCTACATCCAGGCACGCTGGAAAACGAAATAGCTCTTAAGAGGCCACTTCTTGAAATACTGCTCCTGCAAGTACTGCTCCTCAGCTCCTGCAAGACTGCCCATCCAAACTGTACGATCTGAAGCAGGTCAGAAAAAGGACTTGCTTTTTCCATATCCTGGTTTATGTCTTGATCCACATCATCCATCTATTCAGAGATCTCCAATCCACACCCCATTCCCCACGTTCTCCTTGCACTGAGCCAACACCTTTGCCTTAGTCCCATTTATCTCCCAGCAATCAGGGCAATTAATTAAAACACCAGTGACATCAACACACACGCTTTGCTGGGCCAATTTACTGGAACTGAGACACGAAAGAGAGAAAGAACTAAAGCAACAAAGGAGGAGGTAAAGCAGGAGCCTCTCTCATCTCCGGCAGGCCAGGTCCATGAGGATGCAAACATTAACCACCAGGAAAGAGGCAGGAAAGACCCATCCACCTGTCCACGATAAACAAGTTTTGCCATTATGTTGCATTGTCTCACAGCAAAAGCAGAAATACAGCTCGTACTGAAATGATTATCAACAGTAATTGTCTTTGCAATTATCGTTTCAGGTTCTGCACTGGGGTTTGGTCTCACTCCAGACCCATCACCTCACTGTTTGGAGAGCTCTCCTTACCCTGGCCTTGCACTGAGGATTTATTGTGTTTCTATGTCTTTGATATCACAAGTGTTCCTATCCCCATCCCCCTTATGTTTCTCTTCATCCTGCTTATTTAAGGGAACTTTTTCCACCTGATCCAGGCAGAAGCCTTTCTTTTAGCAGCTGGAGATCAAAGTTAATTCACCCATATCAAAGGGCGTTACAAAAGCACAATTAAAGGCAGATCCTCCTGACTCGAGGTGAGTCCTCAGACGCAAGAGCACTCCAAGAGTTCCCTCCAGCAGGTTCCTGTTGGAGTCAGGCTGGGATCCTGCTGCCAAGGGCAGCACTCAGGAGAAAGCAGAGGAGACCTCTGTGGCAAGGTAGTGATGGAGATCCCCCCTCCATAACTTATTGCACCAGCCTTCCACCCCCTTTCCTTATCCCAGACTTTATTCTCCAGCTCCAAACTATCCCCTCATCCTTCCTCGTGCTTCAGCTTCCAACCAAACCCCAGCAGCCTGTTGTTTTAGTGCCCCCAGGTCTCCCTCATAAAAATATGCTTTATGAACATTTTGCATAATCAATACAATTTTCTATTCCTTTCCAAAGGACTTGACCGGCATCAGAATGAGCAATCGAGGTCAGGGCACGGAGTTCACTGTGTGTAACAGGAAAGCATCATCTTCAATAAATATTAGTGTGCAGGGAGTGCTCTGGCAACCTCTGCCACCGAAGTTACAGCGCACAGTTCATTTGCAGGGCTGTCCCTTTTCCCGTAAGGCTTTTTAAATGGGTATCTAATATTTATATCTGCATATACTGTACTTTGCTGGGAGCAAACAAGCATCAATACTGAGGCAACAATAAAATGCCTCTGCTCTATTTGGTGTGCTAACTATTTCATTTGGAATGATTCAGTCGATGTTGTCATTTCTGTTTCGAAACACTGGTGTGTGCTTAGGAGCTTCCACAAAAGGTTAGTTCGTTAGTTAGAACCGGTCACCAGCAGGTATAAACACGGAATTCTGAGAATGCTCCCTGTGTGAGGCGAAGGAACGAGGTCAAGATGCTGGAAAAATGACGTTGGTTTATTAAAGTCATAATCCACGCTGGGAGTTTGTGTCAGCACCAGCTCTTGGGTAAAAATAAAAGACCCCTTGCCAGGAGTTCCACACTGTGTGCCCAGGTGTCTGTGTGGGGTTGGGCACTCAGGGGACAAAGGGGGCAAATCTCAGGCTGCAAATATTCCTGTTGCTAACGAGTTCTGGGAGAGGAGAGCAGTGACTCACCAGGCCCCTGCGTGGAGTGATGACACAAATCGTGTGATCAATCCATTGAGCAAACAGCTGAGAAGGGACTAAAATAGAAGCAGGAGAAGAATGGCCCAGAAGCAGGATGCTCTGGCCTTAATCACTGGGCTCCTCATCTCGTGGCTCAGAAGAAGAGAACAAACTGACAACTAACAATCTTTGTCCTGGTTATAGTGACCAGGACCAGTTTGTCACTGTGTGGGTGTCACCAGAACTCTGTGTTCTACACCCTCTGTGTCATTTCTGATGAAATGGTAATAATGGATCGTTGGCAGCAGCTGCCCAGGGCACGCCTGACCCCTCAGACTACAAACGGGGTGTTAAAGAACCCTGGGAGACAGAGGAGTGTTTCTGTCTTCACACCAAGGTGTGATAACTCCCCTCCAGGGAGGCATCAGCACCTTCTCACCCAGCCTGAGAGGTCATGTCTGCTCATGGGCCATCAAGAATTATCCCATGACTTACAGAGAGTAAGTCACCCATTGTGGAACTCCTCCCCCTGGGGGAGGTGCTGGGCATTCCTACCTGAACCTGACCATAAATAATATTGGGGTTTGAAGACTTGTGGTACCACTCATGGCATCCAGAGGGGGACCAGAACCTCACCAGGACTGTGACCGCCACTCTTGACAAGACTGTGACCATCATCCTCACCGACAGGTTTCTTTTTTCCTCTTCCTTTCTACTCAGGGGGCCCACGTGGTGCTCGGCACAGGGGCCAACAAACACCGTTCTGTTTATGCCCCACGGGGCTGGGTTGTACATCTGGGTTGGTGGGTGAAAACCAATTTTTTTCCTCTGAATCATTGTATTTATTTTTATTGTATTTATTTTATTATATTTATTTTTATGTAATCTTTTTAGTCAATTGTAATTCTGACTTGTAACCTCTCTTGAGTTGGGTTCATTTCTCCTGCCGGTTCACATTTAAACGAGCACAGTGTTCTACATTAACTATGTTAAAATCCTGCTTGACTTAACAGAACCCAGTAACACACATTTTGGGGTGATTCTGGAATGCTAGAGATGGATTTCATGGGGGATAAAATCAGTCTCCACACGGGTCTCCTGAGCAAGGGCATGAGCTCCCCGAAATTGTCCCTTTGCCAGGAGATCATCTCTGAAAAACCCAGTTCTGGGCCCAGATTTCCCTGGCTTTGCAACCAACACCCTGCTCGCAGTGCTGCAGAGAACCTGGGTGATTAGGGCACAGGCTTTACAGGGGCACGGAACGCGACAGCTGAGGCTTGGAAATAGATTTCCCACCCTGCTTTTGTGTTCAGACAGCATCGTATCACAATTAGTCATTGTTTCTTTCAGAAAACTCAGGTCAGGATCCCAAAATACAGATTCTTGTGGTCACAGAATGCTTGCAAGTCAAAGCTCTAGGCTTTGCTGGCTGCTCTGATCTCCAAGCTTTTCGGTTCACTACTTCTCCTCTGGATTCTGGCTTGCCAGCAGGAATTTTGCAATCCTTCCCCCCTCCCAGCTGTGTCTCTCCTCTTCCTGCTCTGGGACAAGAAGCCAAAGAGCTTGGCACAGCCAGCCCCTGGTGAGTGTTCCTTGACCCTTGGAGAGGCAAGAAGTTGTACCCAGCTGGCATTAGGAACCAGCAGTGAGGATTGCAGCCTCCTTTCTTGAAGGAGAAGGGGGTTAGGACAGTGGGTTTCATGGATCTGGAGGAAGGAAAGAGCCAAGAAGGAAGAGGTAACCTCACCAGGCAAGAGCAGGATGGAAGGAAATGTCTTCTGATGGTGACAGGCACAGAAATGGGAGAAGAGGTCGGGGAGGAAGAACACTGGCACACCAACAGCTGAAGGAAGGTCTGGATTGCTCATTTCAAAGGAACTTGCAGGGTTGGAAGCAAATATTATTGGAGAAGCCGGTCCAGAATTTCTGCTCTGTGGAGTTTCCCTGCTAATCCTCTGAGAGAACATCAGGGAGGAGTCTCAGGCCAAGCCAGGCTTGCACAATCCCGTGTGCATCCCAATGCCTGGAGCTGCTGGAGACCTACCTGGGGACAGCTTTGCCCTTTGCAAGCTCTGACTCATTGTTTGTGTGGCATCACCGTGTGAGAGCAGCATCCCGGCCCCTGCAGGAAGTGCTGACGTGAGGGAGCTGCTCTCTTCATTTTTCATGAGGTGCCTGCCCAGCAGAGCTTCTTCTAAAGAAGGGCCCCTGAGGAGCCAGGCTCCAGGGCCGTATGGCCAGTGCAAAGCAGGAGATGGTTTTTGCTGAAACATGTGTGGAATGATCACCTTGCTCTGTCCCTGAAGGCAGCTTAGCCCAGTTTCTCCTGCCCTGAAAGAAATATTAATCTTCAAACGCATGGCAAGGGAGAAGGGTCTTAAAGGCGACCTGCAGTTCGCTACCAGAAACCCCCCACGTGTCGGGAGGGATCATCAGATGGGCTGATAATGCCTCTGTGTATTCTCTGAATTTGCTTTTATGTGATTTTTAAAACAGAGACTTTTTTTTTCCTGCCTACCGGTTGGTTTTGTGGTTTTTAAAAGGAGCACAGCTCACCAAGAGTATGGGAAAGGGAATCGACCCACTGTTTTCTGAAGAACAGTTTTTAAACCCACCTTTTTTCCCAGATTCCAGATGTGTATGAAGACATATCGCAGATGAATGTTTTTCAAGGTTTCGAGGGAAAACCAAACCCCAACAACTCAACATTTGAGCAAATAATCCTAAATAATACAAATAACAACAGCAACTGTTTCTTCTCCCCAAATCCCCAGAGAAAAGTAGAAATGGGCAGAAAAAGGCAGGGTAAAAATTACATCATGCAGAGACAAAAATATTTCAGGGAGATCGACCACAGAATCGACAAAGACACAAACAAGAAAAACTAAGAAGTTGGAATGTTCCCTTTTCCACCCACTCTTGCAGAAAAGCTGTGAGATGTTAAGGGAAGGAAACATCCCCCATTAGGACGCTCCACAGGAGGCACTGCAGGATCCAGCTCCTGGACTCTCGTGACTTAAAAATCTACTGCTGCCAACACTCATTTTCCAGTGCTTGCAGCTGCAAAGGAACCTCCAAAAAAGCATTTCCTTTGCCCTAGAATTCCAGGTCTGCCTCGTTGCAAGTCCACAAAGAATTAAGAAACTCCTGCCTTGAGCCAGCAGCCACCTGTAAGCGATGTGAGAGTGTTTCTGGGTGTGAGGTCAGACTGGTGAGGTGCCATCCTGCCCACAGAGCTCTGAGGTCCTTCCACGTGATGAGTATTAATAAAGCCAGGTAGAGTAGCACCGGTATTATTTTCTGCTTTATTTCTTTAATTTAATTTCACGCTTCGCTTTTGTTTTGTTGGTGTTTTGTGCGCTGGAACATTTATAATCAGTCATTATTCTGGTTGATAGAGAATGCATAATGTTTTAGGAGTGATATGACATTTACATTCACTTATGAGTTATTAGATGTCTTCTTATAAGCAACGAAGAATGTCAGATCTTGACATCTTGTGTTTTGCATTTTGCTGAGTTTCCTTTGTAGCTTCTTCTCAGTTATTCACCATAAAATCATAGAATGACAGAATCCCAGAATAGTTTGGCTTGGAAGGGACCTTAAAGACCATCTTATCCCACCCCCTGCCATGGGCAGGGAGACTTTCCACTAGACCAAGTTGCTCCTACCCTGGGACAGAGGCAATCACAGCAACTTCATAACACAGGCAGAAAAAATAATTACAGCATCCACCCAGTAATTACATTCTGCCTCTACAATACAGGTGTAAGACAAGATTCGGGATCTTTATTTATGTGACCAATGTCTTTAAAGCCAAGGAATCTTCTCCTGTGAGAAAGGACTACTCAAGGTTGTAAAAACAGATCTTGAATGTATTGTAAAGTAGAGTTATAGTTCTGTTTAAGTCTCAGTTATCAGCTGGAGCCTACAGAGGAAGGAAATGGGGAGCTTTTTCTCTTTGTAAAATATTCCTGTCATTACCAACGCTGAGAATGGTTATTAAAATCCTTTAGGCACCCCCTGGGTATTTGCAGCCTCGTGCCCCCTGCACAGCCAGGGAGAGCCACTGACCCAGCACATTCTGACAGCTCCCAGGGCACTTTTCCAGGGAGGATTAATCCTGGCACAAATCCTTGTCTGGAGCTGCGCAGGGGCTTTGTGGGGACATCAGCCATCAAGGAGCTGCCTCCAGTCCTACAAGACCCAGTAAAGAGGGATTAGACACAGGGAACCTACAGGAGAGATGGAAAGAGACTGTTTTCAAGGGCCTGGAGAGACAGGATAAGGGGAATGGCTTCAAACTGCTGGAAGGCAGGGTTAGATGGGATATTGGGAAGGGATTCCTGGCTGTGAGGGTGGGCAGGCCCTGGCACAGGGTGCCCAGAGATGCTGTGGCTGCCCCTGGATCCCTGGAAGTGTCCAAGACCAGGTTGGACAGGGCTTGGAGCAACCTGAGCTGGTGGAAGGTGTCCCTGCCCATGGCAGGGGGTGGGATGAGATGAGCTTTAGGGTCCCTTCCACCCCAAGACATTCTATGATTCTCTAATCCCTACTGATACCTCCCATCCCAAAGTCTGGGAAGTTATTTTAAGAGCATTTCTCCATTGCATTTCTCCATGAAATTTACTTCTGAAAGCAAGTGAGATCTCCATTTTGGTGCCATGTCCTTTCCACAGTGCATAAAACCTCCCCGAAAAGAATTCCCTATTGTCTCTAAGAGTGTCTGCCTTCTCCTGTGGGTTGAACGGCATCAAATTTGCAGCAGCAGCAGCATTTAAAGCCGGAGTGGCAGGAAGTGGAACCACACACAGCCACGACGCACTGTCACTTCTCGTCTCTCTGGTCCTGCACGGAGGGAGAGGCAGCGTTTCAAGCTTAATTGTGTATAACCACTGACTGCCAGACAGGCTGATAAACCAGCTCGGTTCCTGTCCTCGCTCTGCGGTGCCAGCAGACAAGCTGCACTCCGACACCAGTCATTTTTCTACGTCAAGCAATTTTCTACAACCCGCTCGGCTGCTCCAGGGCTTTGATTGAAGCCTCTGCTCCTCCAAAAAGGAGCATCGGAGCATCCTTTCCCAAGGCTGAGGATGCTCCAAGCACTTTGGGGCTGCATCCATCATGGATCCAGGCACAACAAACTGCACTGGGAAAGCTGCTCAGAGAACAACAGGTAAAGAGGGAACTGCCGGGAGCAAGCGGAGCACAGAGGAGACAGGGGATCAGCTCCGTGGACAACGCTCTTGGCAAGCAGGTGGTCCCTTCTCCCTGCTGTTTCCATGTTGAAAAGGTGTTTTTCCCCAAGTCAGTGTGGCAAGAGCTCTCCCTAATTTTGTACCAAAAGGTGGCAGCAGTCTAGCCAGTTAAAAATGTAAAGCGTTTAAAATTGAATTTGACTATCCCTCATCCAGCTTCTATTTCCCAAGGGGCTAGAGGGAAAAGGACCTACAAACCACAGCTTTTGGAGTCAAGCAAATGCTCCCATGAACTTGCACACCATTAAGTTAACTTTTTTCCTTTCATGTGTGGGTTGGGCTTTATTATTATTATTATTATTATTATTATTATTATTATTATTATTATTATTATTATTATTTAGAAACACTTTACAAGCAACTTTATCCAACCAGAGTTTAGATCACATGCAGACAGCAGATTTGGAGCCTGTAGGCTCAGAGAACACAAGGAGCAAGGGCTGTGCAAGAGAGGAGCACAAACAGTAATGGGGATCAGCTCTTGGCACTCCTTTAACACGAAATGAACCAGTTTTAAATACTTTGTCATTCAAAATAAGGAAAAGAGTCAAGGATAAGCATCAGTTAAAAAGCAAACAAACTTGCCCAGAGAAACTGTAGTTGCCCCAGCTCTGGGAAGTGTCCAAGGCCAGCCTGGACGGGGCTTGGAGCAACCTGGGACAGTGGAAGGTGTCTCTGCCCATGGCAGGTGGTGGCATGAGATGATTTTTAAGGTCCCTTCCAACTCAGGCCATTCTATGATTCCATGATAAGCAAAAAGATAAAAGAACTAGAGAGCAGCCCAGGGTGCTTAAGCAGAGATCCCACTAAAAATTCATCTTTAATTCAGATTTAGGTAGAAACTCAGGAGCAACCATGTGCAAGACTGAGTGAAACTGAAGGCAAAAGGATTAAGAACACAGGGATGAATAATACAAGCACTAAGAGCAGCTTAGTCAGTACTGGGATGATCCCCCCACTGATGGGGAGAGGGAGGGGGTGAAACACAAATCCTAACACCTCAGCATCACATCATCTGAGATCTGTATTCATGCAAACCAGGAAAACAATCCAGAATTCTAACCAGTTGATTTTTAGACTCATATTAATATCTATATCTCCATTCAGAGAGTCATTGCTTTGCCCTGTTTGTTGTTTTCTGCTTGAAAGCAGCAGATGCAGCAGGCTCTGACCCCAGCACAAAATTCTGCACAGTCGTTCAGTCACAGGACTAATAAATTTAGCTCTGTTTTCTTCACAAACTGAGTCCACAAGTTATGCTTGAAAAGTTTAAGGTGAAAACCTGACACTGCTGGAGTCAGTAGGTGTTTTTTCCACTCTCTACCCTAATAACCTAATGAATATGTTTATTTATTAATGTATTTATTCACGAACTCTTGTCCATGGACACCCCCTTGTCGTGGGGGAGAAGCTTGCGTGCACTTAGGAGGCTGTGAGCTGTGCTGGCGGTGGTTCATGCCTCCGGTAGGGTCTCCCATGCTAGTCAGGTCTCCACTGAAGGGTCAGACAAAGTGTGTCCACGGGCAGAATGGGCTTGCTAGCCCCTCGGCAACCATCTACAGCTGGCTACACACTCTATTGGTCAGGCAAACCCAAAACTGAAAGTCACCTTTCAGGAGTTGGTTTCATGATTAGAAACTCCATTGCCTCCAAACTCGAAAATGTGCCAACAGGTCACTCCGATCACATTATCTCCTTATGCCTCCCACTACACAACAAGCAACATGTTGTCCTCTTCAGCGTCTATGCCCCAACTCTCTAAGCTGACCCTGCTGAAAAAGACGAATTCTACACTGAGCTGCGCCGCCTTACCCAAAAGGT
>VWZF01000192.1:41277-66215 GCA_013396755.1 Sclerurus mexicanus | reverse complement strand
CTGGGTTTAATTACAGCTCGTTCCTCTGCTGTGCTAGGGAGGCTTTGAGGCATGAAATTCCTGCTTCTTGTGCCCTGAGCTGCTGGAAAAGCACCCAGGGAAAGAAAGAAATGGGTTGATGTGTTGCTGGGTGGGTTTTGGGAGGGGTGAAGCCCAGGAGAGCAGCTCCAGCACGGGATGGGGCAGGAGCCAGTGCTGGTGGCAGACTGGGAAGAGCGGGATCCTCCTGTCCCAGCATGGAAAACAGCCCAAAGCTGCTCTGAGCCCAACATTCCTGCGCTCTCCCTGCCTTGATGCTTGCTCTGAGAGCGATCCAGGAGAAATGATTCCCAAACCAGGAGAAGTAACTCCCAAATCAGGAGAACTTGTTCCTGTGCCAGCTGAGCTTATCCTGGGAGCAACAAACACCCTGCCCGCTCAGCTGGTTCATCTGCTCTGGAAAAGCTGTCCTGGTGCCCGTGTCCAGTGCCAGGGGAGGCTTTAAATCCCTCCCACCTTCCTCCCCCAGCTCAGGGATGTGGTCCCAGCTCCCTGCAAAGCCCTGGCCGGTCATGTCCCACCTGGCTGGGTTGGCTGGGGCTGAAGGTGGGGACCAGGATCCCTCTGAACTCCCTGATATGAGACCCTTCCTTCCCAAATCCGGTTGGGAAACTTTCCCATCCCAACTTCCCTGAGTGGGTGGAGTGTCTGGGGTGTCCCCTGAGCCAGGGTGGTGACCCATCCTTGGGTGAGGGAACTGGCAGTGCTGATCCCACCTCCTTTCCCCCTTCCTTGCACTGGGACGTGGCCTGGGCGAGGGATGCAGGAACACGGCGTGTTCCAAGCGTGTCCCTCCTCCTGCACCTCTCTGCTCCCCTGTCAGCTCCAGTCCTGGGCTCTGGGATCACCACGCCTGCATGAGCGAGGGGATTCCACCACCTGCAGGATCTGGGATTCCCTGGATGAGCAACAAACACAGGATTCCTCCTCCTCCCTGGCCCTCCCACCCCACCCTTCAGTGCCAAAGGTGCCCACAAAGAGCCACATCCTGGGCTCCAGGAGCCTGGAATGGGCTCGGGGACCCATTAAGGGCACCGCCAGGGAATTCTCACTTTATGCCTTTGAGCGACCTGGTTTTGAGAACTTCCCCTCGTGCTCCTGCCCTACAGCCGTGCCAGGAGCAAAGGGCTGGAGCTGGAGAGGACCCTGGGAAGCAGGGATGGGGGAGTCAGGGCTGGGGGGAGTCAGGGTACCTGAACGGCAGCACGAGGTGTTTTCTCTCTTTCCCTTTAGCCTTAGCTCTGCAATCACAAAGAGCAATTCACTGGGATGTGATCCATGGACACACCCTGCCCTCCAGCCCCATCCACATGCTCCAAACCACCCACCAAACCCAACCCACGAGCCAGAGCTCAGGGGGCTTCTCAAGGATCCCACCGGCATCCAGGGAACTGGGTACTGGGACTGGACAGTGCTGGTGGTGCTGGAACGAGGAGAGGGGAGAGAGGGAATGAAGAGAGAACTGACAGGAAAGTGTGGGTGGATAAATCCATGGGAATGGGAGGGGTGGTGATGTGTGTGGATGGATGGAGAGAGAGTGTCACAGCAGGATGGACAGATGGAATGATATTGGCATGGGTGGACAGACAGACAAACGTGTACTGGGATGGATGGATGGGTGGAGGGATGGATGGAGGGATGGATGGGTGGAGGGATGGATGGATGGGTGGAGGGATGGATGGAATGGAGGAAGGGGTGAATGGGTGGATGGAATCATGACTGAATGAGTGGATGGATGGAGAGAATTGCAGCAATGGATGGAAATAAATCCACTGACATGGAGAGAATTATATTGAGATGGACTGATGGACAGATGGGTGGATGGTGCTAACGGCACTGGGATGGATGGATGGATGGATGGATGGATGGATCAGTGGACAGCTAAGCATAGAGACAACTATTACCCTCAAAGCTGCTCTGGAAGGTCCCTGAGGAGCAGGAGATGTGTCCTTGCCGGGACTATGAGAGGACAGAGGGAACAGGGGAGGAGGGGATGGAGGATCCAAGGAAGCCCTGCCCCCTTTAGGAAGAGGCCAGGGAGCCCCCAGGACCTGTCCCTGGATCCACACACCATGCAGGGGCTGCAGCACCACACACAGGTCACACACGTGCTCACACCATTCCCAAAGGCCAGAGGGAAGCAGGGACACCACGTCCCATACCTGGGATCTTCAGGGTCTTCACTGTTTGGAAGAGACACAACCAGGAGGGTGNGTGTCCTGTCCCTCCAGTTCCTGACCATCACCACATCCCGTGGGATGTGGCTGCACAGGGAGCAGAGGCACCAGCCTGGCCTGAATCCCAAATCCAGGCTGTATTTACACCTGAAGAGCCATATTTTTATGGGACTTGGAGTGACTGGGATGGGCTGGGACGGGAGAAAACCCCCCCAAAGCCAAGATCCCTCCAGCCACGACATTCTGGTACCTTGCTACTGCCTTGTATCCATCGTTAAACTTAGTCCTGGGAGAGGCACCAAGGAGAAAGAGAGAGAAGCCATTAAAATCGCAGTGCCAGCTCCTGAAGCTGCCCCCCAGCAGGGAGGGAGCAGGGACACCCCTTCCCACGAGGGTGTCCAGCCCACGGTGCTCCAGGAGAACCGAGGGCTGGGAATTTCAGCCGGGTGCCCCCAGCTCGGGCTGTTCCACTCGCCCCATCCCCAGGGAAAACCCGCCTGGGGGCAGGATCTGCCCTCCTGGAACCGGGCACAAGAGCCACCACCGCCCCCCTGGCACTGCCACCACCTCCCACGGCTCCTGCCGGACCTGGGAGAGCTCCCATGCCGGGACATTTGGGGGTCAGTGGAGATCCCGGGTGCCAAGAGCATCCAGGAAAAGTCTCCAGCTGCTGCAGGCTCTGCCCTGCCACTCCCAGCAGCAACTGCTCCATTGGATTCAACACCATTCCCTGCTTTTCAGGCTCCTCTGGGTGCTTTTTTCCCCCCCCACTGATCTGAACAAACCTTTTCCTGCTCCTCAGGGTCCTCTGCGTGTGTTTTTCCCATTGATTTGAAACATTTTCCTCTCTTTTAGGCTCCTCTGGGTGCTTTTTTTCCCAAGCAACTTAATGTTTAATGTAATTTAATTAAATGTAATGGAAGGGTTGAAAAAGGGGTTGCAAAAGCTCGGCAGGGACTTTCCCTTCCCTTTTGTTTTCCCAGGATGAGAAGGACCCCAGACTTGCCTGTTCACGCTGATGGGGCCACTGGTCTGGTGTGTGACACACCTGAGATCTGTCCCCAAATCCCACACGGAGCTGGGAATTTCAGACCCTCCCTTTCTCCTTGGGCACGGAAATTACCAACCATCCACTGCCCGGGAACCGTCTCAGCCCCCCCAGCCCCAGCCACCCCCAGCACGGCCACGGCCACCGCTGTGTCCCCGAGTGCCACGTCCACGGGGCTGTTCAGCCCCTCCAGGAACGGGGAGCCCTGGGCAGCCTGTGGATATTCCCATCCCCAGGTTCAACTCCAGGGCTTGGCATCGACGCCAGCTTTGGAACGGGTGACCCGTGGGGACAATTAGCGACGGGCACGGCCGGCCAGGGAAGAAAAGCCCCGTGAATAATTGAGCAGGAGCGGGTTCCTGTGCCCGCAGAGCTCTGTCTTGCCCATCAATATTTCAAGGGCAGCTGCTATCGGGTGCCGCTGCCTGGGATCTCGCTTTCACGGAGCCAGCACGGGCACAGCCCAAGCTCCCCCGGAATTCGGTGTCCCTGAGTCACCTCTGGAAGTGTCTCCCTGCACTGGATGGGGATCTGAGCGTGAATCTGCATGGGGGAGTAAATCGTGGGATCATCAAACTATGGAATGGTTTGGGTGGGAAGAGATATTAAAGATCATCCCATCCCACCCCTGCCACGGGCAGGGACACCTCCCACCAGCCCAGGCTGCTCCAAGCCCTGTCCAACCTTGGACACTCCCAGGGATCCAGGGGCAGCCACAGCTTCTTTGGGAATTCCATCCCACCCCTCCCCACCCTCACAGCCAAGAAATCCTCACCAATACCTAATTGTTCAAATTCTTTTCTGTTTTCCTGATTAGAACACAATTCCAGCCTTTCAAAGGACACCCCTTGCTTCTGACAGCCCCCCATATCCTGGGATTTTAGCCATGTTCCTTTTCTTAGCCATTTTTAGCTTTTTTTCACCCATTCTGGACTCTTTTCTGTGCTTTTTTGACAGGTGACATGAATTTGCCCAGAGCTTCCAATGGCCAAGGCTCATTCTCTGGCTGTGACAGGTGAAGTCCCTTCCCCCCACAAACTCCTTTCATGCTTATTTTGGGGTGATTCCTGGTCTATCAGAAACCATTCCAACTGATCCTGAGCCAAAGCCATTCCAGGGACCACCCAGCGACCTGACAGATGGGAATGTCTTCCCCTGCCCCTATTCCCTCCTCCGTGGGTGCTGTGCTGGATGAGCAGGTTCCCAGTTTGGGAGCCCCAGCGAGCCACATAAATGGGATTTAACAGATCGGAGCCTCCAAGCTTCGGTGCTTACGCCTGGATTTAAGGAATTGGCCTCTGGAAAGCAGGACTGTCGGGGTGTAGCAGCACCACAGAGCAGGATTTGGGGGCTGGGGTGGGTGTTTACCTGGTGTGCTGGTCTTCTTCTGCTTCATCTCCAAGGCTTGGGAATTTACAGGGAGAGAGGAGAAACCCCCACTGTGACACGGACATGGAGGGCTCTCCCCTTGTGCCAGTGTCTCATCAAACAGGAAGATCTGCATCCATCAGGAGCAACTTCAGGTCACACCAACACACCAAAGCACTCCATGCACGGCTGGGAACCCGCCCTGCACTGGGATGGGCTTCCCAGGGACTTCCAGCTGTGTCCCCAGGGTCCCTGCAGGACCCACACTGGGGTTTGGTGGCTGTTGGAGCCCCACGCGAGGGTGGAACTGAACTGGTCCCCTCCACCCCGACCTCCTCCTCCTGCTCCTTCCTTCTGCCTGGGATGAATGTGCTCAAAAAGAAGGGGAAAGAGTGGTCTTGGGTGGGGGCTGCACCCTGGGCCGGGAAGGAGGAGAGAAGAATTCCCAGCTGCTTTTCCCTTGGAAAGCCCTCCCATCATCACAGTGATGGAAGGTCTTCCCATCCCTTGGAAAGCTGCAGGATTGCTTTCCAGAGGCTCCTTCAGGCAGGAGGGAGCTCATCCCATCCCACCCCTGCCATGGGCAGGGACACCTTCCTCTATCCCAGATTGCTCCAAGCCCCGTCCAACCTTGGACACTCCCAGGGATCCAGGGACAGCCACAGCTTCTCTGGGCACCCTGTGCCAGGGCCTGCCCACCCTGACAGCCAGGAACTCCTTCCCAATATCCCATCCCTCCCTGCCCTCTGGCACTGGGAAGCCATTCCTGCATCCTGTCCCTCCATCCCTTGTCCCAGCTCTCCTGGATGGACATCAGTGAGCACAGCCCGAGGGGGTGGCAGAGGGCAGGGCAGGGCAGCAGGACCCAGCCAGGCCTGAGAGCCAACCCTGTGCCCAAATCATGGAATTACAGAATAATTTAGGTTGGAAAGGACATTTAAGACCATCGAGTCCGACCATCCCCCAGCACTGCCAAGGCCACCAGTGCCCATGCCCCCAAGTGCCACATCCACAGGCATGTTAAATCCCTCCAGGGATGGGGACTCCACCCCTGCCCTGGGCAGCTGTGCCAGGGCTGGACAACCCTTTCCATGCAGGAATTGTTCCCAGTATCCAACCTGCCCCTGCCCTGTCCCACCTGAGGCCGTTCCCTCTGCTCCTGTCCCTGTCCCCTGGGAGCAGAGCCTGACCCCCCCGGCTCCCCGCTCCTGGCAGGGGGTTGTGGAGAACACCAAGATCCATTTGGACCATTTATTCTCTCCACACCAACCTGTGCCCCCCCATCCCATTCCCTCAGCCAGGATTTTGGCCAAGGCCCAGGAAAATTCCCCTTTTTCAAACACCTTCCCTGAACTGGAGTCGTTCTGGGCACGGGGGATTTACTGGAGCCAACAGTGTCTCCCTCCAAGGTGTGTCTCCTCCTGACAGCACAGGGAGCAATCCCAGCTCCAAGTAACTCTGATGTAATTCCCAGTTTTCCAGCTCTGTGAGGCTGCAGGAATCAGCTGGGAAGGGCTTGGCACTATTCATATATTTATATAATTATGTATTTATACATTCCTTCTCGTGGCTGCTGCTTTTCCCACTCCAAGGTCTGTTTGTTTCCCTCCCTCTGCGTTCCCTCAGGAAAGGGGATCAGCTGAACAAAACAATGCCCCTAATGAGCCAGGGGAGGAGGGGAGCAGCGTCCTGATGGGGGTGGCACTGCCAGAAAACCTGTGCCAATCCAGGGAGAGCTCCCCACTGCCTTCTTTTGGATCAAAGCCCCTGCCTGGGGCCACGCAGATGATGGAAACAAGCTGGGAAGGCACAGAGTTACAGGGAAAGGGGCTTCCGAGAGGGTTTCAATCCAAATTCTTCCCCCAGGGGGGTCAGATCAGCAACCAAATTGTGCTTCAGCATCTCCAGGGATGTGAGCTGAACTCCTGAAACGGTTTGGGTGGGAAGGGACCTTAAAACTCACCCCATTCCACCCCCTGCCATGGGCAGGGACACCTTCCACCAGCCCAGGTTGTTCCAAGCCCTGTCCAACCTGGCCTTGGACACTTCCAAGGACTGGGACTTGGAAGCCAAGCAGCCTGGGAAGCACCACACCCATCCAAAGGAATGGATTGGATGGACGGTCCCAAACCTGGTCCTTGGGACCCAAGGCTGTGGTAGCTCCTGACCCTGCCTGGGGTCGGGGCCAGGCAGCCAGAACCTTCTCTAGGACAGTCCTAATTAGTAATTAAGGTTATGGGCACTTCCTGTGCACTGTCTCCATTAGCCCGAGGTGTTTGGGAGCACAGACTGGCCACCAGTTCCCCTGATGGATCATCAGCATCCTCACTACTGCGGCTTGAGGCACCTGCCGAGCTCAGGGAGCTCCTTTAAGGAATCCCAGAATCCCTGAGGTTGGAAAAGCCCTCCAGGATCACAGAGAGCCCACCCTGTGCCCTGTGCCCACCTTGTCCCCCAGCCCAGAGCACTCAGTGCCCCGGCCAGTCCTGCCTTGGGCACCTCCAGGGTGGGCACTCCCCAGGAGATCAGTGTGTAGGAAGAACCACCCCCTGTGCTTCCTGCCACGACCAGACCCACAGGAGTTGAGGAGATCCCCCCAAAATGCTCCTTCCCGTGGCTGAGCTGCTCTCAGAGGTGTTGGGTCGATCCCTGGGTTTTACTGAAATTCTCTTTCTTGGCTCCCCCCCAAACCCTCTCTGGGGACTGGTGGCACCACGCGGTGAGAAAAGCCACTGCAAACACGGCCAGGCGCTCATGCACACACAGGGGGCTCATTCCGTGCCCTGATCCCTGGATCTGGGGCAGCCAGTGGCCGGGACACGGAGAAGGAAGGGGACCTCAAAGGCAAGGCAGAGCCCCAGCTGCAGCCTCTTATCCACCCTGGATCCCCTTCCGAGGATGCTTTTCCAGCTGTTCCATCACTTCTCCCCACCAGCAGCCAAGCAACGGGAATCCAGGGGAGATTCTCGTGGGAGATCCAAAGGGAAAAGGCAGGAGCACCACAGCACTGCAAACCCAGCGGCACCACCTCGTGCGACCCTACCTGGTGGCGAGGGACCCCTGGCTCAGGGAGTCCCCCTCTCCCAGCAGCTCGTCCTCGCTGTGGAAATACATCTCATCCTCGTCCATCCTGCCAGGGAGGGCACACAGGGAAAAATCCCCCCTTGGGAACCATGGCAGGAGTGGGGGTGACAGCAGTGACCGAGGGGGTGGCAAAGGGCAGGACAGGGCAGGGCAGGAGGGGCCAGCCAGGGACACCAACCTGCACTCAGAACCGTGGGATCACAGAGTCCTTGGGGTTGGCAAAGCCCTCCAAGACCACCGAGTCCAACCAGCACTGCCGAGGCCACCACTAACCATGTCCCCAAGGGCCACATCCATTCACAGGGATGTTAAATCCCTCCAGGGATGGGGATTCCCCCCCTGCTGGGCAGCCCCTGCCAGGGCCTGACCACCCTTTCCAGGAGGGAATTCCTCCCCATGTCCCCCCTGCCCCTGCCCTGTCCCACCTGAGCCCGTTCCCTCTGCTCCTGTCCCTGTTCCCTGGGAGCAGAGCCCGACCCCCCCGGCTCCCCCCTCCTGGCAGGGACTTGCAGAGCCACAAGGTGCCCCCTGAGCCTCCTTTTCTCCAGGCTCAGCCCCCCCAGCCCCCCCAGCAGCTCTGTTGAGCCTCCTGCCTCTTAAAACTGCTGCATCTACTTCACGTCTCCAACAGGGAGGACTGTTCTCCAACCAGGTCAAAACCCACCTCAGAAGGTCCCCATGCTCAGCACCCCCTGCCAGGACCCGGCTCCGCACACCCCGTGAGTGCCCTTAAAACCTGTTCCCAGTGGGAATCTGCTGGGATAAATGTTGCTGCTGTCCACGTCCAGCTGAGCTGCTCTGCCTGGACTGACTTTAGAGCCCCTGGAGACCCAGTGCAGAGCCCGGGCTTATCCGAGTGCCTGAAGGCACCAGGCACATGGAGTTCATTCTGGAATGTCATGGAATCGGGGAATCACAGACTGGTTGGGGTGAGAAGGGACTTTGAGGATCATCCCATTCCACCCCCTGCCATGGGCAGGGACACCTCCCACCAGCCCAGGTCACACCAACCTGGCCTGGGACACTGCCAGGGATGGATCCAGGGGCAGCCACAGCTTCTCTGGGAATTCCAGCCCAGCCCCTCCCCACCCTCACAGCCAGGAATTGCTCCCCAATATCCCACCCAGCCCTGCCCTCTGGCACTGGGAAGCCATTCCCTGTGTCCTGTCCCTCCAGCCCTTGTCCCCAGTCCCTCTCCAGCTCTCCTGGAACCCCTTTGGGCTCTGGAAGGGGCTCCAAGGTCTCCCTGTAACTTAGTTTTTTGCTTTAATCTGTTGGAGCTGCATCCCACAGGGAATGTCTGCGGAGAACTCCAGCCTGGAGCCCCCCAGCCAGCAGCATCCTCCAGCTCCACGGAATCACAGAATCCCAGATTCTGATGGGTGGGAAGGGACCTTAAAGCTCATCCTGTTTCAACCCTGACACCTCCCACTATCCCATATCACTCCACGCCCCATCCAACCTGGCCTTGGACACTTCCAGGGATGGGAAATCCATTCCCAAATCCCCGTGGCACAGGCAGAACACCAATTTTCCATCCCAGGGGGCTCACAGACAGGCTGACCCCCCCGCCATCCCTGGCTCTCTGCCCCGTGCCACCTTTGAAATCCCTTGGCATCTCCCCCTTTCAGCCGCCTCCCGGATCACTGGGCTGGGAAATGAAGCCGTGCTCCCAGTTTCCTCCAAAATCCCCAGGTTTCAGCCCAATTGACACGGCTAATGAAGTGCCTGAGAGAGAGCAGAGATGTGCCCTCAGCTTTGCTCCCCGGGAGAAAGCAATCCTGCCTTCCTCTGGCTGCAGGAAAGAGCCCAAGCCACCCCAAACGCAGCCCAAGCCACCCCAAAGGCAGCCCAAGCCACCCCAAAGGCAGCCCAAGCCACCCCAAATGCAGCCCAAGCCACCCCAAACACAGCCCAAGCCACCCCAAACACAGCCCAAGCCACCCCAAACACAGCCCAAACCACCCCAAACGCAGCCCAAGCCACCCCAAACGCCCAAGCAGCCCAAGCTGCACAGCCCGGGCAGGGGGAGGAGGATCTGCAGCTGCAGCAGCACCTGAGCTGGAAATGGGGTTAAACCCAGGGCTGGTTCCAGAGGCGTGTCTGGATTCCCAGCTCCGGGGGGCTCCCGTGGGATTTCGGGCTGTGTTCAGTGGTGGGCTTGGCAGCGCTGGGAGAGCGGTTGGAGTCTCCCCAAGCCCAGTGATTCCGTGGTTCCACGACTGTAGGGTTCTGTGATTTGGGAACACAGGGGCCACGGGAATCCTTTGGTCCACCCATGGGAGCAGCTGGTCCAGAGCCCCGGGACAGGGACTCTGGTGGTCCCAGGAGAGAGGAGGGTGACTGAGGACCCCCCTCACGAGGTCTCTCCTCTACCAGTTCATGTCTTCTCATAAGATTTCTAACAAGTTCAGGGCTTTGAGGTCTCCACAAATCCAACCAAATTTCACCCTTCCATTGGGTTTGGAGCTGCTGGAGAGGAGACCAATGGGCAGAGTCTCTACTGTGGGTTACACCACCACGAAAACGGTGTAAAACAGCCGGAAAATCCAGGTTATCATTCCATGAACCCCCTCCCAGATTTATACACGAGGGGTGTCATGCTTGGAAAACTCTCCTGTTGCCTGATGAGGGGCAGGGTTTGGGCAGGGGGCTCAAAGGGCCTGTGATGGGGTGGCCCAGCACCACTGGGGTCCCGCTGTCCATCCATGGCTGCATATCCCAGAATCCCAGAGTCACTGAGGCTGGAAAAGCCCTCCCAGCCCACAGAGCCCACCCTGTGCCCAATGGCCACCCTGTCCCCCAGCCCAGAGCACTCAGTGCCACGGCCAGTCCTGCCTTGGGCACCTCCACCACCTCAGGAGGTGGGAAAGGAGGTTCCTCCCAGTAAGGGCTGAGCATCCCTAAGCCACAGCCCATGGAGAACTGGTCCCAGCAGTGTCCCCAGCCCTCTCCACCCATCCCAGTTGCTGGGCTGGGTTTGCAACTGGGCACGGCAGCTTGGAGTCAAGGAACGGCAGGATTCGGGGATTCGGTCCCTGGGGCTGTTTTCATCCAGGGGCAGGGCCCAGGAGCTTGGAAAGATACTAAGGATGGTTCAAGGAACTGAAAGGTGGACCAACAACCCTCAGAAGGGCTGGGGGTGTCCCCACCTGCCACCACAGGGTCCTTTGGATGTTCCAAACAGGGATCCCCTGCCCAGGTGCTGTTGGTGTGGGATCTCCCCTAAGCCTGGAGAGGTACTGAGGTCCCAACAGACCACGGGACAACGTTTCTGAGGAGCAGAGAGCTGGCCTGAGGGAAGTGCCAGGGCTCATTCCCTCTGCCTGTGCCCTCCTTCCTCCGCCAGCCTCTGCTGTGCCCACCTTGCCATGGGGTGTGCGCCCTCCTGGTGCCCCCCAGCACATGGACACGGGGCAGAGGCACCACCACCGTCCCCTTCCACCCCAGGAACGTCCCCACAGGGGGGTCTGGTGGTCCCAGTGCCCACCTTCCCCTGCCCCTGGGCACGGCTGTGCTCACCCCTGACCCCCTCCACCTCCTGCCCCGGGGCACCTCAGCCCCGGGGGCACCATGGGGATGGGAGAGCCCACAAGGTCCTAATCCCACCCGGTCTGGATCGGCTCTTCATCCCCTTTGGATCGGCACTTCATCCCCTTTGGATCGGCACTTCATCCCCTTTGGATCGGCTCTTCATCCCCTTTGCTCCCCAGCCGTGGTGGAGCCCCCAGGACCCGCCGGCACCTGTGGGGTGGCCCTTGGAGCCCAGCCCACCCTGAGCTGTGCCGGGGGCACTGCTGACCCCACCTGGGAGCAGCTCCAGGACAGCACAGCCCTTTCCTGCCCGGCTCCGCCACCCCACACTCGGGGGCCACACCGGTACCTGCGGAAGCTCCTCTCCGTGGCCTGCTGGGGTTTCCCTGGAGGGGTGTCGGAGCCCTGGCGGTGCCCGGACAGCAGGCTGTCTGTCTCCAGGGGGTACCTGCCCTCCCCCTCCGAGTGCACGCTGGGGGTCTCCAGGAATTCCTTGTCGTTCCACGCTCCCACCGTCCCGTCCAGAGCCTGGTACCTGATCTCGATGGAGATGCTGGTCTGCGGGACATGAGGGAGACACAGTCAGCCCCCGTGGAGAGGGAGGGACGTCCTGCAACTTCCAGAAGGCAGGAAGAGCTGTCGCAGCAGCGGGATGGATGTCTGAACCCGGCTGATCCCAAAGTCCCCCATTTCCTTGTGCATGGGACACCGGAGAGCAGGGCTTTGACCAGGGAGGGGTCTGACCCAGCTCAGGGACAGGATTCCCTGGAATTCTGGGTGCATCCCACACCAGCTGCATCAGGACATAAGAGACATGGAAAGCCCTGGGCAGCAGGACGACCCCGGGGCAGCTGAAGGCACCGCGGGCGGGTGGGGCCGTGTCGTGTTCGGGGGTCTAGTCCTGTGGCCCGTCACCTCCTGGTCCCATCCCCAGGCAGGGTTTTTCCAGCCATGGACAACCCTGGGAGGTTGGGATCAGCCCTGGCATGGGGACAGGGTCCCCCAGGACCAGCCCAGGTGGGACCTGCACAGGGTCTGACCACGCTGGAGCTCAAGTCTCTTGTGCATCCTCCAATCCCAGACAGGTTTGGGTGGGAAGGACCTTCAAGATCACCCAATCCCACCCCTGCCATGGGCAGGGACACCTTCCACCAGCCCAGGTCGCTCCAAGCCCCGTCCAACCTGGCCTTGGACACTTCCAGGGATGGGGCAGCCACAGCTTCTCTGGGAATTCCATCCCAGCCCCTCCTCACCCTCCCAGCCAAGAATTCCTTCCCAATATCCCAACTATAAATTCGAATCTAAACCTATGTGGATGAACCAACTAAGAGCAAGTTCCTCCCCCTCTTCCACGTGGCCATTCCCCACTTTCATCCCCAAGGTTGCTCCAGATGCTGCAGCGGGTTCAGGGCTGGAGCTCTTTTCCAAGGGTTTTGTCTTTTCCAAGCCTTTTTCCCTCTAAAATCTTCCTCTGCATTCAAAATGAAATGAAATCGGTGAGAGCTGCTGTTGCTGCAAAGAGCCCCCGGCACCACCTTTAGCCCTGGTGGCCGAAGTCCTTCTAAAAGCACAGATTTGGACAAAACAACTCCCTCTCCTCCAAGGATTTCGTGTTCTGAAAAGCAAACAGCTGCTACAAAGAGCAGAGGGAAAGCCAGAGCCTGTTCTCCACCTCCACTCTGCTTCCACTGAGAAATCAGCAATTATTTTCCACGCGAAGGGAACCGGCTTTGGACACGGAGACAAACCAGAAAGGATGAAAAATGGAGGAGAGGGGAATTCAGTCCATAAATCCTCCTTTTTGGGTGGCTGTGTCCGAGGGGAGGCACAACCCCCCGACCTGCTCCAGCCCGGGGGATGAGGAAAGGCTGGAAAAGGCAAAGCTTTGGAAAAGGCAGCAATTCTGCAAGGATCGTGTGCATCGAGCAAGTGACAGCTAAAGGGTGACTCAAACCCAGCTGGGAGCGGAGCTTTTTACAAGGGTTTGCACTGATTTTTCTTCTTCGTCTGGCGAAATCCTAATTTGAGTCAATCAAAACCGATCTGGCCTCCCCAAGCTGCTCCAGATTGTCAAAAATCAGCAACTGAGGAGCAGAGGAAAAGCTCAATGTCGAAACATTAATATTTTCACATTTTCAAACCACCTCGAGGCTGCGGGAAACACTTGGGTTGAAAATCTCATTTTCAAGCTCCATTTAGAAGCTTAAAAACCCTTCAAAGACATGAAAAATTATGCGCGTCTTGAAGTGAAACCTCAGTTCTAAGCTCCGCTTAGGAGCTCGAAAACCCTTTAAAAGACAAGAAAAATTATGGCTGGAATAAAGTGAAAGGCTTTGGTTTGGGCTGAGCAGGATCACCCCTCGGAGGGGAAATCCGTAGGGATGCTTTAATTCCATTTTTTTGGTTTTTTGTCTCTCGCTGTTGGAGATGAAAACAAAGGCTGAGCCGCCCCGGCTCCTCTCCCGCGGGAGACCAGAGCACACGGCCCCGAAATCGCTCCTGGCTCTGCAGCTCCGGCCCTTCCAACCCCTTTGCCCCCAGTCGTGGCATGGGGAGGGCTGGGAGTGCCAGGGGCAGGAAAAGGGAAAACCATTCCCAACCCTCCCTTGGCGTTTGATGGCACAGAGGAGATGCTGTGCCAGGACCTGCTTTGGGCAGGGACAGGAAGGGACCTTAAGGGTTGTTTAATTCCAACCCCTGCTGTGGGCAGGGACATCTCCCACTATCCCAGGTCACTCCAAGAGAAGACAACCTGGCCTTGGACACTTCCAAGGATGGGGCAGCTACAGCTTCTCTGGGAATTCCATTCCCAGCCCCTCCCCACCCTCACAGGGAGGAATCCCTTCCCAATATCCCATCCATCCCTGCCCTCTGGCACTGGGAAGCCATTCCCTGTGTCCTGTCCCTCCAGCCCTTGTCCCCAGTCCCTCCCCAGCTCTCCTGGAGCCCCTTCAGGCTCTGCCAGGGGCTCTCAGGTGTCCCTGGATCCTTCCCTTCTCCAGGTGACCCCCCAGCTCTCCCAGCCTGGCTCCAGAGCAGAGGGGCTCCAGCCCTGCAGCAGCTCCAGTCCCTCCTCTGGACTCTCCAGCAGCTCCAGGTCCTTGTGCTGTTGTTCCCAGGGCTGGGGCAGCTCTGCAGGGGGGTCTCCCCTGAGGGGGCAGAGGGGCAGGATCCCCCCTGTCCTGCTGCCCACGCCGTGGGACCAGCGCAGGGCACGGGGGGTTTCTGGGCTGGGCCATTTCCAGCCTCCTCCCCAAGTTCTCCACAGGTTTTAAAGGATCCTGCTGCTGGAGCCCCTCGGGGCTCAGACTCCCGTGGAAGGCTGAGCAGCTTCTCTGGCCACATTCCCACACTGAGCTCCAGCCCCGGAGCCCTCCAGCCCCAATCCGGCTTTAATTCCTGCCCACGGGTGTCTGGGACCCTCTGAGACCCTGACAGAGTTTATCTCCGACTTAAACTCTGCCTTCCCTGATCCTCAGAGCCGTGGGAAATGCCTGAGGCAGCTCCCCACCTGAACCCCCATTCCTTGGTTTGTCCCTTGGGACCCCTCTGGGGCAAAGCAGGGTGAGAAATACCCTCATTCCGGGTCTGAACCCCTCGTGCCAAGCCCCTGCTCCTGAGGAAAATGCCCCCATCCAGAGCAGCCTCTGCGTCCCTCCGAGCGTTTCCATCTGGTTGATGCTGTTTCCCATGGAGACTGGATTTCAGGACACGCTTGGAAACGCAGCTATTTCTGCTCTCGGTATCGAAGCCCTGGTGTTTCCATCACAAAATCAACCCTCAGCCTCCCCCTCCTCCCTTTTCTCGGGGAGCTGCAGTTCTCCCAGGAGAAAGGACGAGGGCAGTTGTGTGGAACCCTCACAATTAGCAGGGAAGAGATGAGTGGATTCATTAGGAGGAGGCAGGAGGTGACTGTTCCTGTGGGGGAAGAGGGAATTAAAGCAATAAAAACACCAGGAATGGTCCTGAGGAGGGAGGAAAAACGCAAGGAGTGCAGATCTTGGATGCAACAGCAATAGCAGGGTTGGGAGGAACAATTCCAGCTGCTCTCTTGGTTTGTCAGGATTAAAGCCACAAGTCACTCCAAAGGAGGAACGTCCTGTGTTTTTCAGACCCCTCAGTGACACAGGGGACACAGAGGAAATCAAGGGATGGACGCACAAATTCCCGAGGTCAAAAATGATGTTTTTGGGATGAATTAACCCCGGGCTGAGGAGCTGCCTCAGAGCCTGCCCAGGGCTTGGGTAGAAACAATGAACNCCAGCCTTTGCTCCAGCAATGGGATAAGTTTGGACTGAGGGAGCCTCGGGAAGAGACAATGCAGAGGACAACACCTGAGACATCATGCATGGAAAATGTCAACAGCAAAACACCGAGTTCTGGGTGGGGCTGAGAGCCCCTGGCAGAGCCTGAAGGGGCTCCAGGAGAGCTGGGGAGGGACTGGGGACAAGGGCTGGANGGGCTCCAGGAGAGCTGGAGAGGGACCTGGGACAAGGGATGGAGGGACAGGGCACAGGGAATGTGTTCCCACTGGAAAAGAGATTTGGAGGGGAAATTCCTCCCCACGAGGGTGGGGAGGGGCTGGGCTGGAATTCCCAGAGAAGCTGTGGCTGCCCCTGGATCCATCCCTGGCAGTGTCCCAGGCCAGGTTGGATGGGGCTTGGAGCAACCTGGCCTGGTGGGAGATGTCCCTGCCCATGGCAGAGGGTGGAATTGAATGCCTTTTAAGGTCCCTTCCCACCCAAACCATTCCAGGATTCAAGGATTCCCCTCCTGGCCTGTGGTGCTCCCTGTCTGTGCTCGGTCCAAACCTGATCCTTTCCTGTTTCTCCCAATCCTGAACTTCCCACTCCGTGTGGAAAATCCCGGCTTCTCCTCCCCTCAGGACAGTCCTGGCTGCCTTGTTCCTTCCCATCAGGAGCAACGGCATGAGGACAAGGTTGAGGATTCAGGTGCTGGCACGGAGATCCCTGTTCCCACTGAGAGGGGATGTGGGCAGATGGCCCATGGACAGATGACCCACGGGCAGATGACCCACGGACAGATGGCCCATGGGCAGATGACCCACGGACAGATGACCCATGGACAGATGACCCATGGACAGATGACCCACGGACAGATGACCCATGGACAGATGACCCAGGGGCAGATGACCCATGGACAGATGACCCATGGGCAGATGACCCACGGACAGATGACCCATGGACAGATGACCCACGGACAGATGACCCATGGACAGATGACCCATGGACAGATGACCCACGGACAGATGACCCATGGACAGGCAGCAGTGGCCGCTCCCTCCTCGTGGACCCACCTGAATGGCTGAATTATTGTCATCTATGAGCGTGTCCGTCACCTCCACCTGCCCTTCCTCCACCACCTTCTGCAGGACCATCCGGAACGTCCCGATGAGCCTGTGGAGCAAAGCAGAGGAGGGTCAGGTGAGCTCTGCCAGGCTCCTGATTTAACAGGAAAGGCTCTGGTGGCCAGGAGGTCCATCTGGGGCTGGGTTTGCTCCCCATTTTCCTTCAGAGGAGGTGTGAGATCCCAGATCAGAGCCCCCAGCTCAGAGGAGATGAGGGGAGAAGGGGGAGCCAGGAGAGAGGCCTTTTCCAGGTAACACCTTTGGGATAAAAAAAGCAGATTTTGGGAATTGTAATTCAGGGATGCAACTGAGGGAACCTAAAGTGGCCTTTCCTGAACGGCCTCGGTTGCTCCAGTGCTGGTGAATCATCCAAGGGCACTGTCCTCATCCATCTGCACCAGGACAGTGCCAGCACAGGTCACGGAGCCATGGAGTGCTGTGGGTGGGAAGGGACCTTCAGGGCCAGGGGGCTCCGAGGCCCCTCTCGGTAGGACAGGACAGGGGGATGTCCCACACCAACATGCCTGACCCCACCCCAGCCCAGGAGGGGCTGTCCTGGGGCAGGACATCCCCGGGCAGTGAGGGTGTTCTGGTTGTGCTGGGATGAGCTGACCAGCCCAGCCCAGTGTGGGTGTTCTGGTTGTGCTGGGATGAGCTGACCAGCCCAGCCCAGTGTGGGTGTTCTGGTTGTGCTGGGATGAGCTGAACAGCCCAGCCCAGTGTGGGTGTTCTGGTTGTGCTGGGATGAGCTGACCAGCCCAGCCCAGCCCAGTGTGGGTGTTCTGGTTGTACTGGGATGAGCTGAACAGCCCAGCCCAGTCCAGTGTGGGTGTTCTGGTTCTACTGGGATGAGCTGACCAGTCCAGCCCAGTGGGGGTGTTCTGGTTGTGCTGGGATGAGCTGACCAGCCCAGCCCAGTGTGGGTGTTCTGGTTGTACTGGGATGAGCTGACCAGCCCAGCCCAGTGTGGATGTTCTGGTTGTGCTGGGATGAGCTGAACAGCCCAGCCCAGTGTGGGTGTTCTGGTTGTACTGGGATGAGCTGACCAGCTTGTCCCAGCCCAGCTGGGGTGGCCCAGGGCTGGAGAACAGGGCTCCTGGTGGATATTTCACTTGGCTGGAGCTGCACCTGAGTCCGAAGGCTCTGAGGAGAAGCCCAATCCCCTTCTGCCAAGGGACAGCCAGGGAGGGGGGTCTGTCTCCATCCTGGAGGCTTTCATAGACTCCTGGAATCGTTCCAGTTGGATCATCCCTTAAGACGGAGTCTAACCATGGATACCAAGACCCAGCAGGAGAAATCCAAGAACCACCTGGTGTGGGGCCAAGCTGCCCCAGCCCTGAGCATGACCCTGGACCAGGGGGCTCCCAAAAGCCTTCCAGTCTGAATTATCCCGTGATCCGCAAGCCTGATCCCGCGATTCTGGATCCTGTCATTGTTGCTGTGGTCTGTAACTCGAGCTGTGGGTTTGTCACGCCCCCTGGAGCTGGTGACAACCTCACCTGGGCCAGGACCACAGTCCCAGGAGCCTCTGGTTGTGGCTGGGGGAGACATTTAGGGCAGGCATGGAGACATGCTTTAACACATCCTCTTCCCAGGCTGTTCCCACTCCTGGATGGTCCATGGAGCACTCCCACCTTTCCTTCAGTAGAAAACAAGCTGGTTCCTGCAGTCCTGGCAGGTGAGGAGGGTTCCCATCAGTCCCACCACACCTCCAGGTGCTCAATCCCACTGTGGCCAAGGGGAGGGCACACAACACCTTCAACCCCCTGAGTTCTCCGTCAGGGATCTGATCCCACCTAAAGTCCCTTGGCATCTGATCCCACCTAAACCACCTCAGGGATCTGATCCTACCTAAACCCCCTGAGAAGGATGAAGGATTCTGAAGGCTCTTGGTGGCTCCTGCCAGGTGTTTCTGCAGCTCAAGGCTCTCAATCACCAACCCCAGCCTGGTTTGGTAATTTAAAGTCCCAAAAACACCACCGAGAAGCTTCGTGTTCTTTAATGAAAGCCATCACTTATTTCCTTGTCATGGACTGGTGGCTTTATGTTCTGCTGTGGCACCAGAGGGACCTTCCCAGCCCGAGAAGAGCCAGCCGTGGATCACCAAGTGACTCCCAACATGGAAAAACCCTGAAACAGTGGAATGGGAGCTGCCTCACCCCCCTGCACCTCCCACTAGCCCAGGTTGCTCCAAGAGAATCCAGCCTGGCCTGGGACACTGCCAGGGATGGATCCAGGGGCAGCCACAGCTTCTCTGGGAATTCCAGCCCAGCCCCTCCCCACCCTCGTGGGGAGGAATTTCCCCTCCAAATCTCTTTTCCAGTGGGAACACATTCCCTGTGCCCTGTCCCTCCATCCCTTGTCCCAGGTCCCTCTCCAGCTCTCCTGGAGCCCCTTTAGGCTCTCAGGTCCCTTCCAACCCAAAGCACCCTGGGATTCGATGATTCCACGATAAAAGCAGATGTGTCAGAGCCAGTCCAGCTTTCCCAGCCACATCTGGGTGCTGACAACAAGCCTGAGGATACACTGGGGTGCAGGTGCCGTCACCACCCCCTTAGAACACCTTTCCAAGCCTTTCCTCCTGATTTGTGGGTTCCTGCCCTTCCCAGCTCCGCTCACAGACCCCAGGCCGGGTCCTTTCCGTCTCCCCTTCCCACCTGGCAGGCAGGAGCAAGACGGAATTAAATATTCAGCACCCGTCTCACAGCCTTTCCTTTCCAAGTGTTCCATAATTCAGCAGGGCCCCGCTCCCTTCCCGGGCGCTCCTGCTGATGGAAAGATGGACAGTTTTTCTGGGTCACTCGTAATTGTATCACACTGGGGGCTCAGCTCCTCTTTCCAGCCCAGCCAGGCCGGTTCCGTGCCTGGAGCTCGCTCACATCCCTGGATCGGGGCAGGCTGGGGCTGCTCCATGCCCTGGGACACACCACACTGCCCTCCTGGCACTGCCCATCCTCCAGGGAGGCCTCCTGTGTCCCTGGGGCAGCCTGGGGGGATGGTGAATCCAGTGAATCCAGCCAGGCTCTGCCAGCACTGAAGGGCTCCAAGGGCAAAATGTCCATCTGGATTTGCCAAGAGCATCCTCCAGCCCATGAAGTCCTGTCCCCTTCTCCTGCTGGCTCAGCCCTGGGGTGAGGTTTGAGCCCTGGGCAAGTTCTGCTCCTGCAGCTGGGGAGAACCTCTCTGGGGGGGATGGCATCTCCATCCATCCATCCATCCATCCCTCCATCCATCCCTCCATCCATCCCTCCATCCATCCATCCCTCCATCCATCCATCTATCCCTCCATCCCTCCATCCATCCATCCATCCATCCATCCATCCCTCCATCCATCCCTCCATCCATCCATCCCTCCATCCATCCATCCATCCCTCCATCCATCCATCCCTCCATCCATCCATCCATCCATCCATCCATCCATCCATCCATCCATCCATCCATCCATCCATCCATCCATCCTTCCCTCCATCCATAGATCCTGGGAACTGACAAAAGACACCTCCATCCTGGTTTGGTCCCCGCCCCCAGACATGCTTGGCACAGTGGGATGGGAAAAGCAGATGGATGCAGCTCCTTTTAACCCATTTCCAGGGAGTTTTCATGCTGAGCCATCCCTGGAAGGGTCCAAGGTCAGGTTGGACAAGGCTTGGAGATGCTTGGGATAGTGGGAGGTGTCAGAGTCAGAACTGGAGGAGCTTTAAGGTCCCTTCCCACCCAAAGCATTCCATGGTGGTATTCCAGCACCCTCAGTGACCAATCCCTCCCTGCACTGCTCCTGCAGCACCTTCAGCCCCTGCCGTGCCAAACTGTGGCAGATTTTCCCGTTTCTGAACCCAAACCCGGCACGACACCGAGTCAAACACGGGGCAAAAGTCTCAGCACACTCAAATCGCCACTTTGGCCACCGGGATCTCATCCCAGATTAGCTGCCAGACAGGATCTATTCCAGCCCACAGGGGCCCCTGGCACTCGTTATCCCACTCCACTTCTGTTCCAGGGTGAGAACGCAAACCCATTTATAATTAATGAGACTTTTTTGCCAGAGTTTGCTGAAAAAAGGGAAGGAGTTACTTTACTGAAGCGACTTTCAATATGTGGAGGCTGCAGAGCCGCTGTGTCCCACATTTCTCCAGGTGATCCCGGTGAAAATAAACCCGTGCAATTGCAGGCTCCTGGAAGCGGGAGCTCCGGCTGGGAGCCAAGGGGGTAATTAGGAGGGAAGTGATTTAGGAAGCTTCAGCTTCAAGGAGCCAGATGTTTCCAGATGAAGCTGCAGCTGGGGGAGAGGGGGGAAAAGGCTCTTCATTTCGGAGCAAATTCCAAGCTCCAGGAGTGAGGCACCAGTTGGGACTGAACAGGATTGGGAAAACAGGGAGTTGGACATCAATGGAAATGCTGCAGCTTCCAGAGGTACCATCAACTCCCAAATATCCACCAGCAACTCCCTTCCAGCTCATTATTTCCTGCTTTCCTGGTTTTTCTATGGAATCACAGAATCCCAGAATGGTTTGTTTTGGAGGGACCTGAAATCCCATCCAGTGCCACCCCCTGCCATGGGCAGGGACACCTTCCATCCATCCAGCCTGCTCCAGCCTGGTCTTGGACACTGCCAGGGATGGATCCAGGGGCAGCCACAGCTTCTCTGGGAATTCCATTCCACTCCCTCACCACCCTCGCAGGGAGGAATTCCTTCCCGATATCCCACCCAGCTGCTCCACATGGGAAGGGCAGTCAGACAGAACAGGAACCCCACGGCACCAGAGTTAATTTTTCCCATCCTGCTCCTCCTGCCTTGGATCATTCCCTGCGGATGGAACAATGATCCCAACTGCTGCACCGTGGACACACAGAGGACCTGAGCTCTGCCAAGATCTTCATCACTGGAGAAGCACAAAGGACACGAGACAGCTCCGTTTTCCCCCTGGAGAGCGCAGGGCTGGATCAAAACCCTTTGGAATTGAGTCTCCCTGTCTCTCTGCCGGGTAAGCGGAGCCAGCTCCCGCCTCTTCCCCCTGGGATCGGTTTTCCACAGGGGGATGTTATCTGTGCCCCCTCCCCTCCACCAGGGCGGGGGGTTTGGAACGTGCCTTTTGGCCTTTGGCCAGATCCAGTTACTGCTCCTCACCCTGAGGGGGGAAACTGGGACACAGGGGGAAACAAATGTCCCTGAAGGGAAAGCTCTTCGGTCCTGCTCCTCAGCCCCAGGGACGGGATCACTGACTGGGCTCATCCCGGGTTTATGGCCCACAGAAGGCTTCTCCAGGCTGTCCCAGGAGGTCGGGAATGGGAGCAGAGCTGCCTCAGTGGCCACCAGACACTCCCACGTGTCCCCACCACAGCCCTGGTTGTGCCTCCCCTTGTTCCTGGCATCTCCCCTTCTCTGTGTCCCCTCGTCATCCCACATCCCTCCCAAGGGTCCCACAGCATCTCCTCTTGCCCAGACACCCCCAAACCCACATCTGGGACCTCACATCCCACGCCCGACTCCTGCATCCCTCCCTGCCTCTCCCAGGTCCCATGGGACCACATCCTATGGGTTCTCGCCCACCCTGGGGGTGTTTGAAGGTCTTCCCAGCAGACAAAGGACAGGGATGAACTGAGTTCCTGCAGGATCTGGGTGTTCTAACCCACATCTTCCCACCACCCAGCAGGTGTTTGGCTTCACCGCCTGTTTTCCAGGATGGGACACTTGGCATGGGATGAAGCACCTCATGTCCTGAGAATCCTGTGATTTCATGTCTGCAGGGTGTGGGGGACCCAAAATTATTGATCCTCCTCTTGTGTGGAGCATTTCCAGCCTGGATTTAGCCCAGGGAATTGGCCATGGGTGGGTTGGGACGCTGCCCCTCTCCCACCCACACCGGGACAGGGCACCTGGAGGGTCTGGATGTGTCTTGGAGCCCTTCTAAGGCTGGGAATGCCCTGCCCGGGAGCAGGGGACATGCCTTGGGCTGGTCGCTCCTCTGTCACCCCTTTGGGCTGTGCTTGTGCATCTCCCACTCCACGCTCTGCCCCATTCTTTGGGCACATGGAAGTGCAGAACCCCGGGAATGCTCCTAAGGATGCAGCAGATCCCACAGCCCCTGCGAGGGGCCAGTATGAACCAGTCCAGAGGCTGGGGCAGCTGGCTGGGCCCAGCAGAGCTCAGCTTACACTAATTGCTGCAGGAGGGAGCACAAAGAGCCGCGGGACCGTGCCACGTCTGCTCCCAGCCCGCTCCCTTATTCCAGGGGGACCTGGATCGGGTGTCCCGCCTTTATCCAGGGCCTTCATCAACAGCACTAATCAGCTGCACGTGAATTATTCACGGGGCCCAGGGCTCACCTTTCCCACCCTCCAGCCTCTCCCTGCTCCCCACGACTCCTGTCTGTCCTCCTCCTCCTCCGGCTCAAGGACTTTGGGCTGGAGTTGCACCCCCGGCTTTAGCATTTAATTCGATTTTATTCCCCACATATTCCTTGCATTCCCTTGAGGGATGTTCCCCCTCCAGCCTGGCCTTGGATGCTTCCAGGGGTCCAGGGGCATCCCCACTCTCCCAGCCAGGAATTCCTTCCCGTTATCCCATCTACACCTCCTTCCTTTCAGTCTGAACCTGGGCCTGGGAGACACCCCGGAGACTCTCCCGAGTTCCTGCCAGGACAGACACTGGATTTCCGTGTCCAAATGTTTCTGCAACATCCAAGCACACGGATCAGCCCTTCCTGGGTTCCCTTCCCTTTCCCCTTTCCCCTCTCCAGTGTCCACGTTCTGCAGGGCAATTCACTTCCACCACTCGTGTTTTGGGGAAAAGCTCCCATATTTTTGCAACAACCCTACGGATAAACGTAAAATACACACACTGAAGCAGAAAAGGACAAAATTCCTTAGAAGAATAATCTCAGACTANTCTCCCTCACCCCCATCCCATCCCCAGACCAGGTGGGGATCCCGCCGGAGCTCCCTCTTCCCTGGGGAAGTGCAGGGACGCGCAGCCCCCTCACCTGTTGGTGAAGACTTTGCTGTAGTTGAACACCTGGATCTCCAGCAGCTCGTTCCCGTCGATGTTGGTCGCCACGGGCCAGCGGAAGGTCTGCGGGACAAGCACAGAGGGACAATCAGGGACGCTCCAGGGAGGATGAGGATGGAGCTGAGGGGGCCACGGGAAGGGCCAGCTTTTTGCCCAGGGAAAAGGCGGGCAGGGNTTTTATTCCCCACATATTCCTTGCATTCCCTTGAGGGATGTTCCCCCTCCAGCCTGGCCTTGGATGCTTCCAGGGGTCCAGGGGCATCCCCACTCTCCCAGCCAGGAATTCCTTCCCGTTATCCCATCTACACCTCCTTCCTTTCAGTCTGAACCTGGGCCTGGGAGACACCCCGGAGACTCTCCCGAGTTCCTGCCAGGACAGACACTGGATTTCCGTGTCCAAATGTTTCTGCAACATCCAAGCACACGGATCAGCCCTTCCTGGGTTCCCTTCCCTTTCCCCTTTCCCCTCTCCAGTGTCCACGTTCTGCAGGGCAATTCACTTCCACCACTCGTGTTTTGGGGAAAAGCTCCCATATTTTTGCAACAACCCTACGGATAAACGTAAAATACACACACTGAAGCAGAAAAGGACAAAATTCCTTAGAAGAATAATCTCAGACTAGTTTGGGTGGGAATGGACCTTAAAGCTCATCCCACTCCACGGGCAGGGACACCTCCCACTCTCCCAGGTTTCTCCAAGCCCCATCCAGCCTGGCCTTGGACATTCCCAGGGATCCAGGGGCAGCCGCAGCTTCTCTGGGCACAGCAAACAAAACCCCCGCAGGACTCGTAAAACCTGGGGAACCACATTGAAGTACCAACTTCCACTCCGGGGATCACCCCAAAATACCCCAGTTTCTCCCAAACGCAAGCAAATCCTATGGGAACAAACAGCAGCATCCCGGGAAAAGTGCGGCATGGGCACAGTGCTGGTGGGAGCAGCTCCAGCCCCTGGGCCGTCCCCCTGCCATNAGGCGGGCAGGGATTTTTGACAGGGATCTTGCTGAGAATGCTCCCAGTGCCAGGGATTTTATGGATACATAAATAAATAGATAATATAATTATATATAAATGTGTGTATATTATATAAAATATATATTTGTATTATACATGTACATTATATACATATAAATACATACATATAAAATATACACATATGTATTTATATACTTATAAATATGTTTATATGTTATAATTATATATACTTATATATAATTAAATATACTTTTTATTATATTATTACATATATTTATTATATACCTATATCTATATACCTGTGGTTATTCACATTTTGATAGAAAGTATTTATATTCC
>VWZF01000192.1:25571-37529 GCA_013396755.1 Sclerurus mexicanus | reverse complement strand
TGAGCCTCCTTTTCTCCAGGCTCAGCCCCCCCAGCTCCCTCAGCCCCTCCTGCTGCTCCAGCCCCTTCCCAGCTCCCTTCCCTGCCCTGCACACGCTCCAGCCCCTCGGGGTCTCTTTGCTGCAGATGGGGCTGGGAACATCCTCTTCATCCTCACCCCGTTCCATCTCCCCTCACACAGATTAGAGATCCACCAGCTCCACTTCCAAAGCTTTCCAAACACGGGAGATGAGACAACCCCCTTTAGATCCAAGCCAACCCCAGACACAGGTCACCATTTCACCCCATTTTCAGGGGAAAACAGGAGGGAACGTGGTCAATTCTGGAGCTTCTGCTTCGGAGAAGCTGTGGCTGCCCCTGGATCCCTGGCAGTGTCCAAGGCCAGGCTGGACAGGGCTTGGAGCAACCTGGGATAGGGGAAGGGGTCCCTGTCCATGGCAGAGAGTGGCATGGGATGAACTTTAAGGCTCCTTCCCATCCAGTTTATTTGGAGTAACCTCCAGCCTGGAGCCTTGGGCTCCTCCCATCTCCCTGTGCCGGCTGACATTCCCAACTCCTGCTCCCCCTCACTAAAACCCCCCTGATTTTCCCATCTTGGCTCCAGCTGGAGCAAAGTCCAGGAATGAACTAGCACCAGGACCCCTTGGAGCCCTGGCAGGGATGGCAGGATGGTGTGCAAGTGCTGGTTGCTCTGGGATTTGGGACCTCCCGTGAGGAATCTGAGTGGTTTTTAAGCTGAAAGCATCCCCAAGTATTCCCTGCGCTGGCAGGAGGGTGGGCACGGCCCGACAGTGCCCCAGCACTCAGGCCTTCATCCTCTGAGCCAGGAAAGGTCTCCCTGGCATCCAACCGGAGCAGCCGCTTCAGGAGCCGCTCGCTCCCCTAAACGTGCTCCAATTCCAGGCTGGACGCAGCTCCCGCCGCGCCACCGTGACCTGCCAGGACCCAGCTGGCCCAGGATGGAAGTCTGGTGTGTTCCGGTGGGATGCAGGGAATGAGGGGCAGGAAACACAGGGAGCGACACGTGGGCTGGAGGGACAGCGGGGGTGCTGCAGTCTGGGGGGAAGGTCATCCTGTATCCAGGATGTTCCATCCCTGGAAGATTCACAGGATGGGAAGGGGCACTAAATTCATCCAGTGCCACCCCCTGCCATGGGCAGGGATGCCTTCCACCAGCCCAGGTTGCTCCAAGCCCCGTCCAACCTGGCCTGGGACACTGCCAGGGATGGGGCAGCCACAGCTTCTCTGCCCAACCTGTGCCAGGGCCTCACTGGGAAGGAAAAGGAGGAATTTTCCCCCTGAGGGAAGGAAAAACTGAGCTGAGAGCCCAGCAGGATTTTCCCAGGGGAGAAAAACAATCGCTCCTGAAACTTTGGTGCAGAAAACATGGATTTTTGAGATGTTTTTTTAATTAACTGCCCCCCACCCCCACTGCTGCTCCCACCCTGTGTCCTCAGCCCTGCCACATCACAGCCAGGAATCCCACTTTGTGCCAGGAGAAACACTGGAGCAGACAAGGAGATGCCAGCACAGCTAAACTGGGGAAGGGGATGGTCACTTGGGCAGGGAGAGCCTGGATTTTCCCCTGGATTGGGAATCACAGCCAAGCCAAGCAGGCGCATGGGACAGAAGAGGAGGGAGAACATCTCTTACCTCATCAAACCTGGCCTCGTCCTCACAGTTCTCCAGCACCCGGGTGTAGAAGGAGAGCCCTGGAGAGGGAAGAGCAGGGAAAACAGGTGGGTTGCAGGAAGGGGAAGGGCAGGAGACACGGGAAAGGGCTGCACTGAGACCCCGGGATTGGGATCTGCTGGATGGGACGCAGGAATTACCTGGGACTGGGAAAAGGGGGGTGTGGAGCTCTGAGAGCACCACGAGCACATAAGAGGGGACAGAAGGGGGGGCAGAGGGGCCACAGCCCACCCAGGAGGGTCCATCCAGGTCCAGCTCCCACACTCTGGCACTGAACTCCTCAGTAACCTGCTCTGAGGGCTAATTAGGGTTTGTTCCGAGGGGTGTTAATTGGGGTTTGTCCTGGGGGGCGTGAACTGGGGTGTTAAACTTGGTCCCAGCTATTGCCGGTGACTCAGAGCACAGGGATGGGGGTCAGGGAAGCCTCTGGAGCGGCTTTTGGTTGGACAGGAGCTCCTCAAGCTCTGGGATATTGAGATGCACATCCCAGAAACCTGCGGCAATCCCAAGGATGAGACCTGGAACGGGATATGCCGAGGAAACCACCCCAGCTCCTGCCCAGGGCAGAGGATCAGCATCGTCATGGAATGGTTTGGGTGGGAAGGGACCTTAAAGTCCCTCCAGTTCCAACCCCCTGCCATGGGCAGGGACACCTTCCACTGTCCCAGATTGCTCCAAGCTGGCCTGGGACACTGCCAGGGATGGAGCAGCCACAGCTTCTCTGGGAATTCCAGCCCAGCCCCTGCCCACCCTCCCAGCTGGAATCCCTTCCCAATATCCCACCCATCCCTGCCCTCTGGCACTGGGAAGCCATTCCCTGTGTCCTGTCTCTCCATCCCTTGTCCCCAGTCCCTTCCCAGCTCTCCTGGAGCCCCTTCAGGCCCTGCCAGGGGCTCGCAGGTGTCCCTGGATCCTTCCCTTCTCCAGGTGACCCCCCAGCTCTCCCAGCCTGGCTCCAGAGCAGGGGGGCTCCAGCCCTGCAGCAGCTCCGTGTCCCTACTCCAGGTGGTCCATACCCACGGAGGAGGGATCCCATTCCCTGCCTGGGTTGGGAGCCCCCTCCCAGCCCATGGAAAGCAGGAGGGATCCGTCACCGGGTCCCTTTGCAGTGGGAGCTTCCAGGGCTCACAGAGCGGGGTTGGGAATCCATCCCCCAGCCCAGGAGGCTCAGGGGTCTCCTTCCCCCTCCCCCGGAGTCACCTGGCACGAGATCTTTAGGAATAGGGAGGAAAACTGCCCCTGAAATGCCCCTCAGCCCGGGCACGGCAGGTCCGTGCAGTGCTGTTCTCAAGCCCTGAGATGTTGGTGAGCTCCAGGAGATCCCCCGGTTTTCCTGGCAGGAAGGCAAAGCCCGGGTGAGGTTCTGTGATTAAACCCAAGCGTTTCCCTCGTGCAGGGTTATGAAGTGGGTATTAATTGTGATATTGCTTTGGGGGGCCGGGGGCACCCCTGAGACCCCCTGGAAACACGGAGCAGCCGGCGGGCCGGGACTCCCAGGAAAAGCTGATTGTATCCATAATTAACACCCGGGCTTGGCTGTTCTCCCTCGGCTTCCACAGCAGCAGCTTCTCCTCTCAGCCTGGATTGCCCAGCCTGGAGAAGAGAAGGATCCAGGGAGAGACCTTGGAGCCCCTCCCAGGAGCTCCAGGAGAGCTGGAGAGGGACTGGGGACAAGGGCTGGAGGGACAGGACGCAGGGAATGGCTTCCCAGTGCCAGAGGGCAGGGCTGGGTGGGATATTGGGAAGGGATTGTTGGGTGGGAGGGTGGGGAGGGGCTGGGCTGGAATTCCCAGAGAAGCTGTGGCTGCCCCTGGATCCATCCCTGGGAGTGTCCAAGGCCAGGTTGGACGGGGCTTGGAGCAACCCGGGCTGGTGGGAGATGTCCCTGCCCATGGCAGCGGGTGGGTTGGGATGAGTCTAACGCTCCTTCCCACCCAAACCATTTGAGGATTCCAGACCTGGGGAGTGTTATCTGGGAGAAGACATTCCAAGGGGGACACTGTCCCCCTAAAACATCACTCCCGAGAGAGACGCCGTCGGTTCTGTGAGTTCAGCCAAGGCTGTGGGTCCTCCCTGTCCCGTCCTCTCCCAGTCCAGGAGCATCCCAGCCATGTTTCCTTCCAGTGATCCCATTATCCAGCAGTGCTCCAGGAGGGATCCATGCAGGATGTCCCTCACTGACACCAGTGCAGAGAGGAATCCTGGCCAAGCAGCCCTTCATAAGCCATCTGTGATCAATTAGCTGACAGCTCCCTAATTGCACCATGGCACAAGTCCCCTCCTTCTCCAAAGGCAATTAGGCTGGACTAGGAGTGGGAATTCCTGTGGGAAAGTGACTCTGTAGGAGCTCAGACCTGTTGGGAGCATCCCCAAGATCAGCCACATGAAGAAAATTCACCATTTTCCTGTTTTCCCCTAAAGCCAGGCTGAAAATCAAGTATTTCCAGGTTTTCCTGGTCTCTGGAAAGCCATCCCTGTTTAGTTCCACGTGCAGAGCAAAGGAGAGCTCCAACCACAAGGGATCCCAGGATCTGGAGCCCTCTGGAGCCAGTGGGGCATCGCTAAAATCCAAACCCATTCCCAAACCTCCGGTGGACAACTGGGAAAGTCACAAAGGCAAAGCTTAAGCCCTTCCTTTCCTCCCAGGGCACAAAGGATCCCCCTGGGAATTTGGTGGGTCAAATCCTACACTGTGGTGGGAGACGAATCCCAGATAGTCCAGGGTGGGAGTAGATTTTGGCCACCCTGCAGGGACAGATCCCACCTCTCCCTCCACTTCCAGAGGTGGATAACATCCCACGGATCCAGAATTCCTGCCCGCAGACACAGATGGTGCAGCTGCAGCTCCCGGGAGCACCAGGATTCCCGGGAGAGGAGCAGCAGCGTTATCCCATCGCCATCCCACACGGCTGTCAGCCTCAGGAATGCTTTTCTCAAGGATCCGAGCGATTCCTCTCCCACCTGAGCTGAGCAAACACCCACTCCAGGAGCTCTGCCGGAACCCCCGGGCTGTGCTGCCGGAGGGAGAGGCTGGATGGGACTGGCATAGGGAATGCTCAGTGACTCCGGGAGAAGCTGAGGAATGAGGGATATCGGCTCCACCAACAGCCAGGAGCTGCTGTGAGGAGGATCCCAGGCCGGGGCAGGGCACCCACTCCACGTTAAAGGGTCCAAAGCTGCTTCCAGAGTCACCGGAGAAGGGCAGGAGACTTTTCTTGATGGAGATTTTAGGACGAAACTCCAACCATTCGCATCAGGATGCTCTTCCAGACCTGGCATCCCATCCCACCCCATCCCATGGCAGGGGTTACCCCAGGGCTGGGCAGCCCTCAGGGCAGTTTGGATGGGCCCTGGTTGGAAGGAATCACGGAAACATGGAATTATTTAGGTGGGAAAAGCCCTCTGAGATCATCCAGTCCAACCATCCCCCAGCACTGCCAAGGCCACCACTGACCATGTCCCCAAGTGCCACATCCACAGGGATTTCAATCCCTCCAGGGATGGGGACTCCACCCCTGCCCTGGGCAGCTGTGCCAGGGCTGGACAGACCTTTCCAGGAAGGAATTGTTCCCAACGGGAAAGCCATGGAAGCCTGGATGGGGATCAAGGCAGCTATGGCAGAACGTCATTTTAATCGAATGGTTTAAACACAGGAAGAGATTTAAGGAATTGTTTGGAGAGGATGAGGCAGCCAAAGGGACACAGCACCGAACTTGCCACGCCAGCATTCCCAAGTTTTCATGGAGCAAAGGGACAGCAAAGCATTGCCAGAGTCCCTAAACCCCAGAGGAGCTCTGCCCCTTCCAAGTGAGGGCAGGGGTTGGAACAGGATGAGCTTTAAGGTCCTTTCCAACCCAAACCATTCCATGATTCCAAGACCACGGGACAATTCCTGCCTTACTACTGACAGCTCTGGGAATCCACAGTGTGGCAGAAAGGACACCTTTCCATAAGGATCATCCTGCTCCTGTATCCTCTCGGGGTGACAATTCCAACCCCCTCAGGCAGGACAAGGTGCTGTGTCCCAGGGAAGCTCCATCCTGGATGCACACCCGGGGTCAGCAGGTCCCCAGGGCTGTCCCACTCCCCCAAATTCTGCTCCTACGAGGCCAAGCAGCGCCCAGGGGATCCCCCCAGGACTTCTCCATCCATGTGGAGCTGCTCCACTGGTTTCCCCTTCGGACACAAGGAATTGAGGTGAGATGTTGAGAGGATTTGGAGCCGGATTTCATCCGGAGGGGTTAATCTGCTGTTCCCTGCAGATCCAAGGTTTCCTGCGGCTTTGGACACCCACTGAGGGCCAGGACCAAGGAATGAGACTCCCCACCCTCATCCAGGGGATGAATCAGTCCTAATTCCCCACCCGCTGCCCTCACAGACCCAACCACACATGGAATTGCTTCCCAGCCTCTTCTACCACCCTTTTAGCAGCAGGATTTTCCTGGTCTCGGGATCCAGCCCAGCTGGGTCTCATCACTGGGAGATTTTTCCTCTATTGGATTGCAAAAGATCAGCCAGGAGAAGAGAAGGATCCAGGGAGACCTGAGAGCCTCTTGCAGAGCCTAAAGGGGCTCCAAGAGAGCTGGGGAGGGACTGGGGACAAGGGCTGGAGGGACAGGACACAGGGAATGCCCAGTGCCAGAGGGCAGGGCTGGGTGGGATACTGGGAAGGGATTGTTGGCTGTGAGGGTGGGGAGGGGCGGGGCTGGAATTCCCAGAGAAGCTGTGGCTGCCCCATCCCATCCAACCAGGGAAACCAGCTCCAAAGGGTTTGTGCTCCTTCATCACTTCCATCCAGGGAGGAGAGGGNTCCACCCTCCCACCCAACAATCCCTTCCCAATATCCCACCCAGCCCTGCCCTCTGGCACTGGGCATTCCCTGTGTCCTGTCCCTCCATGCCTTGTCCCCAGTCCCTCTCCAGCTCTCCCGGAGCCCCTTTAGGTTCAGGGAGGGGCTCTCAGGTCTCCCTGGAAGCCTTTCCCTGTGTCCTGTCAAGACGCCAAAGCAGGGACGGATCCTGCCTTTCCCACAGGGATTGTCTGTTTGACTCAGGAACGAGCACGTTCAGAGTGGGAAATTTGGGTCCTCCAGGGCTCACCAGGAGCACCCACAGTGGCCTTTCCCCCCTCTCAGCCCCCGCTCCCCCTGCCAGGGCTGTGCAGGGGGTTTAGGGCTGGGGCCGCTCCGGGTTAGCCAAGGATACGACCTATTCCCAGAAATGTTATTGGTGCTGGGAGGCAGGACAGGGAAATAGGGGCCAATTGTCCTTTGTAAATGACCCCACGGCCGCTCAGGCAGAGCAGAAAAGGCTGTTCCAGGCAGTGCTGGCTGGCTCGGCGCTGGAATTACCCGCTGCCTTGCTCTCCGAGACATGGAATTGCTATTCCCGACCTCATCCCACACCCGCCTCTGCCTCGGCGGCTCCCACCGCTGGAGGAAGGACTCTGGGAGCCCGCACCGAGCCTATCCCAGCCCCTCGGAGGGTCGGGAAAGCTTCGGGAGCTGCGGAGGGGCCACAGCCCCGGAGAGTTTTTGCTCCTTTCCGCAGCTTCCCACGGAAAGCTTTGGAGCTGCTGCGGATCCGGGCAGGGCTGGAGCTGCCGCGTCCTCAGGGAAATCCCTGGCAGGTGCCGGCTCCCGGCACGGGGCGAGTTCTCCCCTGGTCCCTCCTGGGGACACTTGGTGGCCCCGCTCGGCCACCGAGCCCCGGACCCCGCGGCAGGAGCTCCCTCCGGCTGCGACACGGTCCCGCTCCCGGTGGGAGTTTCCCACCCTGGGACTTTTCCCGGCATGAATCCCCCTCTCCCGAGGGAGGTGATGTGGGGACTGCAGCGCCCCGGCTGGGCAGGGGACCCTCGGCAGGGCAGTTTTGGGGGCCACGCGGGGGGTGCGCAGCCCATCCCATGTCGGGTTCGCTGCCGCTCCCCTCCCCGAGCCGCGGCAGGGGGGGAAATTGAGGCGGGAGGGGGCGGGGGGGGCCCCCCCAAACCCCCCCCCCCTTACCTCGGAACGCCGCTTTGGCGATGCGGTCGCCTCTGCCGCGGAGGCCGGACACGGTGCGGAGATGCAGCAGCAGGGCCATGGTGCGGGGCCGTGCGGGGCCGGCGCGGAGCCCGAATGCCGGTGCGGTGCCCGAATCCCGGCGCTGTGCCCGGTGCCCGGTTCGATTCCCAGTTCACTGCCCGGTGCCCGGCTCGATTCCCAGCACAGTGCCCGGTTCCCGGTGCCTGGTGCGGTTCCCGGCTCCCGGTGCGGTGCCGCTCTCTCCCCGCCGCGCTCCGGGGCGCGGTGCGGTGCTCGGAGCCCGGTGCGGAGCTTCTTCCCCCTCCCAGCGCTGAATTATTCAACAGCTGTGCCGCCTCTCCCCTCCTCTCACTTTCCCGTCCCTTCCCTCTCCCCTCCCCACTCTTCCCTTCTCCTCCACTTCCATTCCCCTCCCATCCTCTCCCCTTTTCCACTCTTCTCTTCTCCTCCCTCCCTTCCCAGCTGCAGGAGGACGGGAGCGGGGAAACTGAGGCCCGGCTCTGGGATCTGCAGCCTTTGGGACAGGGGGGTCACCCCCCGGCCCCCCAAATTATCGGGGCATCCAGGAGGAGCTGAGCTCGACCCACCCCCGTGTGGCCCTTCTGGGGTGAAGGGTGAACCCAGGTGGGTTCCAACATCATCAGAGGGAGAGAAGTGAGGATGAAACCTTCACAAATCATGGAATCATGGAATTATATGGGTTGGGAAAGCCCTCTGAGAGCATGGAGTCCAATCGTCCCCCAGCACTGCCGAGGCCACCACTGACCATGTCCCCAAGCACCACATACACAGGGATTTAAAATCCCTCCAGGCCTGGGCACTCCAACCCTCCCTGGGCAGCCCCTGCCAAGGCCTGACCACCCTTTCCAGGAGGGAATTCCTCCCCATGTCCCCCCTGCCCCTGCCCTGTCCCACCTGAGCCCGTTCCCTCTGCTCCTGTCCCTGTTCCCTGGGANGAAACTGAGGCCCGGCTCTGGGATCTGCAGCCTTTGGGACAAGGGGGTCACCCCCCGGCCCCCCGAATTATCGGGGCATCCAGGAGGAGCTGAGCTCGACCCACCCCCGTGTGGCCCTTCTGGGGTGAAGGGTGAACCCAGGTGGGTTCCAACATCATCAGAGGGAGAGAAGTGAGGATGAAACCTTCACAAATCATGGAATCATGGAATTATATGGGTTGGGAAAGCCCTCTGAGAGCATGGAGTCCAATCGTCCCCCAGCACTGCCGAGGCCACCACTGACCATGTCCCCAAGCACCACATACACAGGGATTTAAAATCCCTCCAGGCCTGGGCACTCCAACCCTCCCTGGGCAGCCCCTGCCAAGGCCTGACCCCCCTTTCCAGGAGGGAATTCCTCCCCATGTCCCCCCTGCCCCTGCCCTGTCCCACCTGAGCCCGTTCCCTCTGCTCCTGGCCCTGTTCCCTGGGAGCAGAGCCCGACCCCCCCGGCTCCCCCCTCCTGGCAGGGACTTGCAGAGCCACAAGGTGCCCCCTGAGCCTCCTTTTCTCCAAGGCTGATAAAAGGATAATAATGGAAATGGATAATAAACCACTGGGAATCCGTTTCCAACCCCGGGGTTTGTTGGAGCCTGGATCGGTGCCGTCCTGGAGCGGGAAAGAGCATTATCCTCCTTCCTAATGCAGGAGAGTGAGGAAACTTGGGATGAGCAGCGCCTGCCTTTCCTCATTAGGTGCTTAATTATCTCCTGGCATGACATCCCCGAGGCTCCCACAGTGCTGGAGTGGGCAGGGAGGAGCTGGGGGTGAAGGAAGCAGCGTGATGGGAGCCAGCTCTGGATGAGGGCTTGGGAAAAGGCACGTTGGGGGTGACATGGGAAGGGGAAGGTGACCACACAGGAATCATGGAATCACGGATTGATTTGAGTGGGAAGGGACATTAAACTCGGCCAGTGCCACCCCCTGCCATGGGCAGGGACACCTCCCACTAGCCCAGGTGGCTCCAAGCCCCTTCCAACCTGGCCTTGGACACGTCCAGGGATGGGGCGGCCACAGTTGCTCTGTCTCCCCTTTGTCACTGAGCAGCTCTAGCGGGACACGAAACCACGTGATGTCCCTCAAATGCTGCTCTTGGTTTCCTGGTGATCCAGCAGAAGATGTTGATGCTCTGCTGGATGGAAGAAGGGACCCAAAATCCTGCTGAGAACCCAAAACTCAAATAGCCTTCCTCACCTCCCAGCTCTGGTGTGAACAGGGGTCACCCTTCCTGAGCCTGAAAGGGCTCCAGGAGAGCGGGAGAGGGACTTGGGACAAGGGATGGAGAGACAGGACACAGGGAATGGCTTCCCAGTGCCAGAGGGCAGGGCTGGGTGGGATATTGGGAAGGGATTGTTGGGTGGGAGGGTGGGGAGGGGCTGGGCTGGAATTCCCAGAGAAGCTGTGGCTGCCCCTGGATCCATCCCTGGCAGTGTCCCAGGCCAGGCTGGATTCCCTGGGCTGGTGGGAGGTGTCCCTGCCCATGGCAGGGGCTGGGACTGGGTTATTTTGAAGGTCCGTTCCCACCCAGACCATTCCATGATCCCACAGCATCACCATCCTCTTAGGAAGCCACGACCCGGCCAAGTGTCAGTTCACAACTCGGGCACCTCAGAGCTCAGTTCTCTTCTGGACGGTGGGAGATCCACATTTTCCCTCTTCCACAAGGATTTACCCACCCGCTATCCCCTCAAACCAGGTAACGAAGAGGAGCAGGAGGAACCTGCAGCAATAACACACCTCGAGCCCTGGGTGCTGAACTCCTCCCTGCGGCTCCAGAGCCGGGGGAGCTGCCTGAGGCAAACAGAGCTGCAGCAGAAAATGCCCTTTTTTAACGTTCATTTGGGGTTTTCGCAGTTTCTCTGCAATTTTCCCCTCGCTGAGTGTGAATAACATCCCACACCCACCTGTGAATCACTGCTGCCTGCTCTTATTTACTACAGCTCCGCCGAAGGAGGGGGACAGGACAGTTTGCCATGGAAGAATCCGGCCTTATTCCCTGTTCCCTTCGTGTGCAGCTCCCACAGTGCCAGCAGCCCATGGAAAGGAATCCAACGGCAGCAGCAGCCTCATGGTGATGGCACGGAACATTAAGTCCAAAAATCATGAAATCTTCCCTCCTTAGCTCTTTTTCTCTATTTTTTTTCCCCCCAGCTCTTCTCTTCCCACGCTTGGAAAGATCTTTTCAGCCTCCCCAGTTGTCAAAACTCTCAAATCTTTTCTATTAATTACACAAAGTTGTTGTGTTTCGCTTTCCCCATTATTTTTCTGTGTTGCCTGAGAGTTGGACAGAGGCATCGCTGGGTTTATGGGATTATGGGATGGTTGGGGTGGGAAGGGAATTTAAATCCCATCCAGTCCCCACCCCCTGCCATGGGCAGGGACACCTCCCACCAGCCCAGGTTGCTCCAAGGGAATCCAGCCTGGCCTGGGACACCCCCAGGGATGGATCCAGGGGCATCCACAGCTTCTCTGGGAATTCCAGCCCAGCCTCTCCCAGCCTGGAATTCCTTCCCAATATCCCACCTACCCCTGCCCTCTGGCACTGGGAAGCCATTCCCTGTGTCCTGACCCTCCATCCCTTGTCCCCAGTCCCTGTCCAGCTCTCCTGGAGCCCCTTCAGGCTCTGCAAGGGAATCTCAGGTCTTTCCTCAGTCCCAGGCTCCCCTAAATTTCCAGGAAGGATTGAGGAGCAGGGAAAGCCTTGGGCACAGTGGGATCTGCCCCTCAGAGCCCCAGGGTTTGGGGAGGCAGAGTGGGATGTGGCTCCAAGGCAGTCAGGGGAGCAGCTGATGTCCTTGGGATGCAGAATTCCATGGATCTGCACAGAGCCTTCTGTTGGGACAATTCCTGATCTGACTGAAAACCGTGGAGGTGTGAGCTGGGGGAGCTGCCCGTGTGGGGTTGGAATGAGGAGCTGCTTCCCTGCTGGGGCTGGAGAACCTTCCCTGTCTCTGTCTTGGAGGGACACCAGGGATCTCCTGCTCCAGGAGGCTGCACGGGAGTCCTGGAGCATCCCAACCAAGCTTGGAGCATCCTGAGGTCCCAAGTTTTGGTGCCTGTCAGGAGGACGAGGACTATGGAAAAGTCTGGGAGACCTGGGGGGTCACCTGGAGAAGGGAAGGATCCAGGGAGACCTGAGAGCCCCTGGCAGAGCCTAAAGAGGCTCCAGGAGAGCTGGGGAGGGACTGGGGACAAGGGCTGGAGGGACAGGACACAGGGAATGGCTTCCCAGTGCCAGAGGGCAGGG
>VWZF01000192.1:5914-16778 GCA_013396755.1 Sclerurus mexicanus | reverse complement strand
TCGGTGGCAATTAAAAAGTCTCATTTTCCCTTTTCTCCCGCCGGGGACAGACCTGCCCGTCCCCTTCATTCGGAGTCCCGGCGAGCCATGCCAGCCCTTCCCGGGCTTCTGGTTGCCAGTTTAGGGCACTCTCGTTTCCAGTGCCCCCTTTGTAGGCAGTAGGCGCACTGATCGCGCCCCAGCCTCGCCCGGGGGCAGGACCACCCTCCTCCGCCCCGCGTTGCCCGGCCTCCCCCACGGCCCCCGGCGCTTTGTCCCGACACCCTCGAACGCGGAATTCCACCAGCCGCGACAACCCTTTCCCACCTTCCAGCTCGCGCGTTCTCCCTGCCGTAATACACCTCCCAAGCCTTGCTCAGCAGGAGCTGCAGGTCCTTGTCGGCGGGGTGGTCGATCTCACGCAGCCTCTGCCCGATGTCGGGGCTGCTTTGCTGCTTCAGCAGCTGCCCCAGCTGGTGTTGCCCCTCGGCCGATGCCGGGTCCAGGGCCGTGTGTTTCTTCAGGGCGGCTCGGAGCCTGCCCAGGAACTCGCTCGGGCTCTCGTCCCGTTCCTGCCTCACCCAGAACAAGGCGGCCCCGTTCTGTGCTTTGGGTATGGCAGTTTCTAACCCGAGCCGGACAAGCTTTCCATACTGGACCAATAATTTATAGTGGTCCGGGTTATTCCGGTCCCAGTTGGGGTCTGTTAGTGGGAAATGTTCGTCTACTGTCCCCTGTAAAACGCCAGTTGCGACCTGTGCCTGCACGTGGCTCTTTGCTGTTTTTATCACAAGCTGTTTCTCCGTCTCTGTCAGTTCTGACAGCATCGTGTCAATGTGAAACCAGTTTATGTCGTAGTTCCTCACGATCATGTCAAATATCCGAGCCACTTTACTTGGGTCTTCCCTGAAGCCTCTGGCCTCGTCCCTCCAGCTGAGCAGATCACTTAACAGAAAAGGGGCTCTCAGTTTTTCTAGTTTACCAGTGGGTGCGATCACCCGGTGTGAGGCAGCACCCACATGGCCAGCCTTGGATTTAGCTTTTGTTTCACCCCCAACCTCACCCTCAACCTTCTGTCCCTCCTCCGGGCCCTCTGAGCTCTCCGAATCCGTTCCCTCCCCGGGTCTGACTGGCCTTCTGGCATCCAGTCTGGACCTTTGTGGGCTGCCCGGTCTCCGCCTGGCTGGCTCTGATCTTCTCCTAAAACCAGCCTGCTGCAGCTCTGGGGAACCCACAGCGGTGTCTCCATCACCCTCTGCCTGCCCTGACCTCAGGCACCGCCGGCCGGTGCCGCATCCATCGCAGGAACGCTTCCTCGCCTTGTTATTTTGACTCTTCTCTGAGTCCAGGGCCAAAGGGTCTTGGCGTGGGGTATTTATCCCACAGCTCCTCTGCCACTCGGGCTTGTTTCTCAAGGTGAGAAACATGGCTGCGTACACAGCCTCATCCCACTTCTGTTCCCTGCGGAGGAGCTGCAGGAGCCGTAAAACTGTGTTATAATTGAGGCTCCCTCCAGGTGGCCACCTCTCGCCATCACCCAGCGTATACAGCGGCCACCAGTCCTAGCAGTACTTTAGAAAGGTCTTTTTACTCAGGTTCTCTCCGGGGGCTCCACCCAAGTCCTTCCAGTGCTGTAAGATACACCCCACGGGGGTTTCGGCGTTTATTTCTTTACTCGCTTTGGCCCCCGTTATTAAAGCAGGCTATTAATTACACCGAGATGGTCCCCACTGTGCAAGATCCGATATCGCTTCTCGATCAAACCTCTGCTCCTTCAACCCACAAACTGGCCCGTGCTGGAAATCTTCAAGCTCTCCAATGATTGTAAGCCCCTGTCTGTGTTGTCTATCAGCTCTCCAAATTGGCTCATAAAAATCACCGGCGTGATAGACCAGTGTCCCTGATCTCAGAAGTTTCCACAACACTTCTGAAAACACTCTCTAAATCCGTTAGAAATTATCCAAAAACTCTGTTATGTTCACTCCAAGCCTGCGTAACCACCCAAATCCAGGGGGTGTCTCCCTTCACCAGAGCCTGGGTGCTCCACCACCCCCAACACACCAATCTCCACCACAATTATCGTATATCCAGCAAGGCAGCCGGTTCTCTAAATCATAAGCAACCTTTGCTGGCTGGGCTCTGAACTTCCCAAGTTCTTTAACTCTTACCAGTCTCTGCCTCGCGTGTTTCTCCTCCCCTTGTTCCACAGTTTTCTCTTTCCAAAGCCTGTCTTTGGAAGCTTGGCTTTTCCCAAAATACCCCCAGGCAACTCCTAGGATTCCCTGGGTTTTTCCTCACTTCACAGAACGTTTGCCTTGTGTAACAACTTTTATAACAAATCTGCACAAACACAGGATATCTGCAGGAGACAATGAAAGGTCACTTTACACCACAAAACACATCGAGCCTTCGCAACAAGCTCGTTCCCACAGCTCGGCTCAAACACGGGAGATTCTTTAAAAAATGGTTCTGTACGGTTTTGTTTCCAGCACAAGACAACACGAAAGGACAAACCAAGCACAGAGAACACAGAGCGCTCTCACAGCTTTTGGGGTGCAGGGGCTCCCGACAAGGGGCAACCAAAAGGGAACTCGGAGCTTCCCGAATCCTCCCGTTAAACAAGAACACAACCAAAAGGGAACTCGGAAACTCAGCTTCCCAGACCTTCAGGTACCAGATCTGGGGGTTAGTGGCCCTTTAGGAAATGTCCTTTCCCGTTACCCTGCGAGACGGGGTCCCATCACCGACTTAGGGGAAACCACAACCGAATGAGACAACGCCACAAATATAAATACCTTTTAGTGCCGTGCGGAGCTCCGTGTCCACCCGTGTGAGAGGCCAAGGGAAAGGGGAGTCTCGCCGACCGAAAATCCAGCCGGGGGCCCCCGAGGGTCCCCAGACCCCCGAACTCTGGCACTGGTGGAGGAGCGGATCCTTCCTGGCTCGCCCAATTGATGCCGAGAAAGCTCGGAGAGAAGGAACTGCTTAGAGACAATTGATCTTTAAGCAGCAAAGGTATTTAGGGCCGGCGCTGGGGAAGCAGCCAGTTCGCACTGGGCAAACCGGTTCCGAGGTTCCAGCGGAAAGCCAGGGAATTTATCCGGTCTGCACACGCGATTGCAACACCTTAACACACATATTCATACAGCTTCAACTCCTAATCAGCGTATTCATATCAGGCGGGGTTCAGGCGGGGCTGGGGGCGGAGTCTTCCAAAATCTTGTCTTGGCAGGACTTTTAGGGGTCATTCTGACCTTCCGTCTCGCTCTGGGGGCGATTTGTTCCTCCTCTTCCCTGCCCTGGGAACTTCTCAGCTCTCTTTACCTGACTGGATTGCTGAACTTTGCAAGGGCTTTTGTCTCCTGTCCTCTCTTACCTTTGCCATGTTTCCTCCTGTTTGTAAATCCTGGGCTTGTGGCCTTCGCCGGAGGCCCGCTTTGTAACCCCTGTGTTGTCCGTGTGGCATTCCTGGAATTCTCCAGGAAGCAGAGCCTGGGACTCAGTTAACTCCTTCACGCCTGGCTCTCCTTTCACCGGGAGCGGGTCCCTCATCCCGGGATGCTCCCAGACTCCCAGGGATCCACGCCCTGAGGTCCCTGAACCTGAGATGCTGGAGAAACAAACCCAAACACGCAGCACTCCAGGGACCGGCGTTTTCCCGAAGAGCTTGGCTCGGCTGGAAAAGCTCCAACCATCAAAAGGACACGGAGGGATGAAATCCGAAGTGTCAGGGAGGGCTGTATAAGGAGGTGCCTGGATGCTCTGGTGGCTCCAGGCACCAGGACGGGCTGGGCAGCTCTGCCACGGTGGGATTTGAGGATCATCCCCTCAAAGGCCACCCCGGAGTCTCCAGGAGCATCCCGGGACTTCCAGGTCCAGAACCTGCCAGGGGAACTGGGACAACGAAAGTGGTCATGGTCAAACTGCTGATCGTGGAATCACTGAGGCTGGAAAATCCCTCTGGGATCATGGAGTCTGACGGTTCCCAGCACCGCCAAGGCCACCACTGCCCCGTGTCCCCAAGTGCCACATCCACAGGGCTTGTAAATCCCCCCAGCAATGGCGACTCCACCCTGTGCCAGGGCTGGGCAGCCCTTTTGGGTTCTTGGCTTGTGCTTTCCAGAGCTGCAGGACAGCCCCTAACACCCAGCTGGGAGTGTCCAAGGCCAGGTTGGACGGGGCTTGGAGCAACCTGGGCTGCTGGGAGGCGTCCCTGCCCATGGAATGGGATGATTTTTACGGTCCCTTCCCACCCAGCCCATTCCGGCTCCAGCACAGATGTCAGGGATAAGTGACCTGTTGTTTCCTGCACTGTTCCCACCCCCCAGCACGTCCCATTAATTAAGTCACGCTCAGTGCTTTGCAAGCGCAGGTTGATTTTATCCAGAGCCAGATGAACAACTTCCTGGAAAAACATCTCTGCCCCCCTCTCTGCTCCCAGATCCCCTCCCAGGCCCCCTCTGGAAGGTGGGATCCCCCCCTGGCTGATCTCCACCAGCTCCTCTGACCCAGCTAAAGCTCATCCCGGGCCCCCTGCACTCCCTGCCGTGCTTTTCCCCTATGGAATTGTGCAGGTGGATATTTGCAGCATCTTTACAATCTCTGATTAATCTCTCCACTCTCCAGCTTCCCGAGCCTTCCACAGCCGCTTTTCCACACCTTTCCCTGTGCACACCGGATCTCCTTCGTGCCAGGGCTGTGTTTGATTGTGGATTCCCGGAGCCGGAGGCTCCAACCCGGGTTATCCGCACAAATAATCCGGGCCGGAGCGCGGGAGCTGCCCCTGGAGCCTCCCGTCCTGCTATTCCGGGAGCAGTGTTGTCTTTCCCGGCTGTTGGGAGGGATAAGGACTGTGGGAGGTGTTTTCCAAACGCGAAGTGTTGGTCTGAAACGATCCCCGGCCGCGCTGCGCCGGGAATGCCGCGGGAATACACGGGCAGGGAGGCACAGCCCCGTCCTGCGCTGCTGTCAGAGAATCATGGAATTCCGGGTGGGGAGGGACATTAAGGATCGTCCGTTCCCATCCCCTGCCACGGCGGGGACACCTCGCACCAGCCCAGGTTGCTCCAAGGGAATCCAACCTGGCCTTGGACGCTCCCAGGGATCCAGGGGCAGCCACAGCTTCTCTGCCCAACCTGTGCCAGGGCCTGCCCACCCTCCCAGGGAGGAACTCCTTCCCAATATCCCACCTGAAACGGAGCAAGAGCCTAAAGAGTTAACTCAGAACACCGATCCTGAGAGCTTGCTCTGAGAAATGCTTGGCTAGAGACGGAAACCAGGGTTTAGGCTCATCCAGGATCGCACCGTGCACCGAAAGAACGCTTACACGCCCACATAAATGGAGATGGAGTAGGAACACGAAGAGATAAGGGGCGATGTAGGGGCTTGAGTCCAAAAGTCTTGCGAAATTCACCACGGAGTCAGCGGAATCAAGGAAAGTTGAAAAGTTCATGACGATGAGGAGAAAAAAAATGCGAGGAAAAATCCAACCGGAGATGAAGAAAACAGGATCAGCCACCAAGAATCACCCCAAAAGGACGATGCCCCCCCTATTATGACTATTATAACTAGATGTTGCAGTTCGATGAATATGCGTGTGAAAATGTTGTAATGATATGAGGTATCAATAACTGATAGGGAACTAACGCTAAGAGGGAACTGATGAAATGTAACATAGAGAACTGACACTAAGAGGGAACTACCGATAGGGAATAACACGAGAGGGTGAATAGAAATAGTTGTAGGGGCTTTGCTGAAGCTGCAAAGACAGACTGCATGGTTAACAGGGAGTGTGTTATAGTTGCCATCAGTGCCCGGCCTTGAAGCTCCAAAGAATTAAGATAAACCAGGAAATACGTTAAGGGGGTCTGCAAAAATAAACTGCGTGGTTGAAGCCATAACTAACGGGGAGTGTGCTATGGTTTCTATCAGTACCTGACCCTAAAGCTTCAAGAAACTGAGATAAATCAGGAAACATGTCAAGGGAGCAAGATATTGTGGAAGTTTGCTAATAGTTTGAGTTGATAACAGAACTGGTTTAAGGTTTTTTTTGAGCCAAGTTCAAAAGGACACAGCGAGGAAGACCCACGATCTTCATCCCCAAGACCCCCGAAGACCCCGGCCCAGGAGAAATGGAAACCACTGCGCAAACTCGGATGGGAGGAGCGCAGGGCGGAGAAAATGGAAATTACTTCTTGGAACTAATTAGAATAACCCTGCCTTTTCTAAGAAAATAATGAATATGTACAAAGAAATAATGAATATGCATGTTTTAACTTTTTTTAAACAAACCTGTAAGCACAGGGGGGTGTGCGTGTTTTTGGTGGACAAATCCCCCACGCACCCAGCGCTGAATAACCGCACCTTCTCTACAACTACCCCGTTGTGGGGTCTTTTTCCGCATGTCAGTAATCTCTCCCGAAAGTTGTATAAATAACCCGACTTTTCACTGAGGACTCCGGAGCTCTTTGTCCCTGCGAGCCGGGGGTTCCCCAGCGCTGCTCCATAAACACCTCCCTGCTGAGGGACCAAAGCTCTGCCTCCGAACAGTTTTACTGCTCCTCTTTGGGCATCACACCCAGCCCTGCCCTCTGGCACTGGGAAGCCATTCCCTGTGTCCTGTCCCTCCAGCCCTTGTCCCCAGTCCCTCTCCAGCTCTCCCGGAGCCCCTCCAGGCTCTGCAAGGGGCTCCAAGGTGTCCCTGGATCCTTCTCTTCTCCAGGCTGGACATTCCCAGCTCTCCCAGCCTGGATCCAGTGGTTCTCCAGCCCCTGGAGCATCTCCGTGGCCTCCCCGGACCCTCCAACCGAGGTGATCCCTCTGCCCTTCCCATCCTCACTTGTCCTTGGAACTGCCCATCTTTAAGGTCCCTTCCCACCCAAACCTTTCCCAAAAGGAGGATTTCAGACCCCCTTGGGAAGCAGCACATTCCTGGGGGTGTCGCACTCGGGACACTCCCCCATCCCGGAGGGAATCCCTGGGGGATGGAAAAAGCCCCGAGGCTGCTCCGGGTTTGCGCAGCCCCAAAGGTCGGGTGGCCACGGCCGAACCAGCGGAGACGGGAATTAAACCCGGGATAATCGGGATGGTGACGGTGGTGACACCGAGCGCGGGATGGCTGGCCCTGGGAAAACCCACGTGGAGTGTATCCCGGCGGATTTTGGCATCCCTGAGCTGCGTCCCCCGCCCCAGCTGGTGGATCCCACCCCTCATCCCCCTCCAGAACACAGAAATCCTCCCCAAAACACGCCCCCCCCCGCACCCACATGGGGATAAATCCCTCCTCCCGTTTTGTCCCGGTTTTCTTTGAACTTCGGACACCTCCGAGAGTTCCTCCCTCTCCAAACGTTTGCTCCAGGAGCTTGGAAAGCCGAGCCGGGAGCTTTGCACAGCCAGGAGCTCCAAGTAAATGCGGGGAAGTCAAACACGCTCGGTGTAATCCCGGCTGACACTGGAGCCAAGGACACTCCGATCCCGGCTTTTAATTAAATCCTCGGGAGCAATTGTCGGGTTCTTTAAGCGCAGCTCAGAATTCCTCTTTTTGGCACTTCTTTGGGCTGTTCCTTGGCACAGAGGAGCACGTTTCCCACACGGATATTTGGGGTTGGAGGAGTTTTCACTTGTCTGGAGTCCCAGGCAGGTGATGGATGCTCCTGACATCAGGAGGAAACCTGGATGGATCCCAGGGAGACACTCTGTGGCTGCGGGAACAACGAGATCGTTCATTTCTTTGCCTCTCACGAGAAACAATTATTGTTTTTTGGGATCATAAATATGCCCGAAGTGAACCACCAGCACTGAAAATCCTGCAGGAGCTCCACGAAGTCCTGAGAAGAGCACGAGGGATGGAATGGTTTGGGTGGGGAGAGTCCTTAAAAATCATCCCATTCCATGGGCAGGGACACTTCCCACTAGCCCAGGCTGCTCCAAACCCCATCCAACCTGGCCTTGGACACTCCCAGGGATCCAGGGGCAACCACAGCTTCTCTGGGAATTCCATTCCAGCCTTTCCCATCCTCCCAGAGAGGAATCCCTTCCCAATATCCCACCTAAATCTCCCGTTTCAGTTTTGGCCCTGCCCCTTGTCCTGCCACTCTGCCCGTGTATCTCCGGGGGATTTGCTTTGGTCCACGGCTGGGCTGGGATGAAGGATGGACAAACCTCCCTGGAAAAGGTCTCCACCCCCAACCACGGTGCCCAGGCTGACCCCAGCTGCTCCTCTCTTCCCTCTGACAGGAAATTTATGGAATTAAGGGAAACAAGGGGCATTAAGAGGAACATATTTCTTCCCCTTTGCCTGTGCCCCGCTTTTCCCTAATCCCCCTAATCCCTGTAATTGCACATTTAGGACATTAGGAATCACGCACCGGCAATTTCCTGAGCCTTCCCAGGGTTTCCTGACCCCGGGACAGGCTCATCCCGGGGGGATCTGGGCACACAGATCCCCTTCCCCAGTCTCTCCCGGTTGCTTCCCGTGGCTGGGGCTGGGTTTGGCTCGCGGTGTCCCGCCGGAGAATCACGGGGACACCCGTGTGCCGCCGGGGGAATTAATTAAAAGGGGCCGCTCATTAACGGGGCCGTGGTGCGGCAGCGCCCGGGAACGGGGTGATCTGCTCTCCCCGCAGGGAGCGGCACCCAGAGAGGCTCAGCTTTGTGGAAAAGGCTCCCGGGGTGAGCGAAGCTTGGGGCCACCCACCAACCCTTTAACCCTCATTTTCCATCCTGTCGTGGTCCCTTTACAGCCCTTATCCCATTTGATGGCTCTTATTCCCAGCACTTTATACCCTTTGAGGTCTCCTATCACCACCCTGTTAGAGTTCTTATCACCCTCCTTTTACCGTGCTTTTTATATGTGTACTGTGCTCCTTTTGCACCTCTTATTTCCACCTTTTTACACCCTTTTAACCCTCTTTTTGCACCCGTTTTACCATCTTTTTACAGTCCCTTTTACACCTCTTATTACCCTCCTTTTACCATTTTCTTACACCTGTTTTACCCTCCTTTTACACCTCCTTTACCCTCCTTTTACACCTCTTTTATCATCTTTTTACACCTCTTATTACCCTTTTCAATCATCTCTTAATACCTCCTTTGCTCTCCTTTTACACCTCTTTAACCACCTTTTTACACCTCTTTTTACCGACATTTTACACATTTTACCATCTCTTTATGCCTCTTAGTGCCCCCCTTTTACACCTCTTTTACCCTCATTTTACACTTCTTTTACCATCTTTTTATGCCTTTTATTACGCTCCTTTTACACCTTTTATCATCCTTTTATGCCTCTTTTTTCCACTTTTTTTTATACCTCTTATCACCCTCCTTTTATACCAATTTACTCTCCTTTTACACTTCCTTTACCCTCCTTTTATACCTCTTTTCCCATTCTTTTACACTCTTCTTACCAACATTTTACACCTCTTACCATCTTTCTATACCTCTTATTCCCCTCCTTTTACCCCTCCTTTACCACCTTTTTACCCCTCTTTTACCTTCTCTTTACACATTTTACCCTCCTTTAACACCCCGTTTACCCTCCCTTTTTACCCCTCTTTAACCCTCCCTTTATCCCTCTCATTCCCCTCCTTTCACCCCTCCTTTGCCCCCTTTTTGACCCCTTTATCCCCACATTTTGCCCCTTTGCCCCTCCCAGCTGCCCCTGAGCGTCGCCCCCTCCGTGGCCCCACCTTTTGGCTGCAGGTGACGCCAGGAATGGTCAACAGGATCAGGAGAAGCTGTTCAGCACCCGCCTTGCCTGAGTTTATCAGAGCACACGGAGTCGTGTTCTGTTCAAACCACTGGCCCTGAGCTTAGCAAACCCCACACAAATAACCGGGCGCTGTTAATCGTGGCAACGTGGACATTTGAATGGAGCGAAATGGCCTCGAGCCGGCGGTTCCTGTGAGCTCCAGCGACTGGTCGTGAACAATGAAGGCCGAGGAGGTCAAGGGGAGGAAGAGGAGTTAAAAGACCCCTGGAGTGAGACTGGAGACAGCAAACGCCCACGTGATCCTGGTGCCAAGGGAGGATTCTGGCAGGCCGGTCTCCACCCGGTCACTGATGTGATGATCAGATGCTGTAATGCCATCGCTCTGCACAGTCGTGTGTTGGGATCGTGCAGGGAAAGGCACCAAGTGGCTCGTTCTGCGCCGTCCATCGGGAGCTGGTTTGCCCAGCTGGGGCTGGGCAGCTCTGCAGCGCTGCCCAATAAATGCCTTTGCTGCTGAAGGAACAACCTCTCGCAGCAGCTCCTTCCACACCGACGGTTTTCAGCATCAGGTGTCACCCCCGAGGCCACGCAGGGACCCCCAAATAATGTGGAATTTGGGCGCACAAGCTCCGGGAATGCTGGTGGTCTCTCCAAGGGGTCTCCTGGAGGAAGCTCTGCTGGAAAGGATGGATTTGCCCCCAGGGAGGGAGAGGGAAATCAGAGCTCCAGCGGGAACTGCAAGGTCAGGGTTGACCCAGGAGGGTGGAGCTGGCAGGGAAGAGGAAGGAAAACGCTCTAAAACAAGTGGATGGGCTCGGTTTTGTCTTTAAGGAAGGTTTTGATGGCCCCTTTCCCAGAGCTGGACAGGATACAGAGCAGGAAAAAAACAGGGCAAGAAAAAAGGAAAGGAGAAGAACAGAGGGGAGTCTTCAGGGGATTCACCTGNCACCTGTCCCAGTGACACACATCCCAGTTCTGCCTATCCTGGTGTCCTGTGTCCCGTCCTGGTGATACCTGTCCTGGTGGCTCTGCCCTGGTGCCACCTGTCCCCACACCGCCTGTCACAGTGTCACCTGTCCTGGTGACACATGTCCCGGTGGTTCTGCCCCAGTGCCACCTGTCCCCATACCGCCTGTCACAGTGTCACCTGACCCGGTGACACGTGTCCCAGTGGTT
>VWZF01000191.1:74486-85642 GCA_013396755.1 Sclerurus mexicanus | reverse complement strand
TCACAATTTGGCTGTATTCTGGGATGTGCATCCTCCAGAAGCCTATGGCTCCTAGAAAAGCTTGGGTCTCTTTCTTGTTCGTCGGTGGAGTCATTGCTACAATCTTGTTGATGACGTCTGTTGGAATCTGTCGTCGTTCATCTTGCCATCTCACCCCTAGGAATTGAATCTCTCTGGCAGGTCCCTTGACCTTACTCTTCTTGATGGCAAAACCGGCTTCAAGGAGAATCTGGATGATTTGCTTTCCTTTGTTGAAAACATCCTTCGCTGTGTTCCCCCACACAATGATGTCATCAATATATTGTAGGTGTTCTGGAGCCCCACCCTTCTCTAGTGTAGCATGAATCAGTCCATGACAGATGGTAGGACTGTGTTTCCACCCCTGGGGCAATCGATTCCAGGTATACTGCACGCCCTTCTAGGTGAAAGCAAACTGTGGCCTGCATTCTTCAGCTAGGGGAATGGACAAAAATGCATTAGCAATGTCAATGGTGGCGTACCAGTTCGCTCTCTTGGACTCCAGCTCGTATTGGAGCGCCAATATATCTGACACAGATGGACTCAGCGGTGGAGTAACCTTTCAGTAATGTTCCAGGAAAATCGGAAAGTTGTTACTGTGCTGGTTGACTGTTCAGCACTGAGGCTGTTATCATGCATTGAAACTTCACCCTATCATACAGTTGCCTGAAGCAGTTTTGACTGCTCTTGTCCTCCAGAGTCAAAGTATTTCTGGAAAGTGCAATTGTCATGGCATTTCCTCCTTTCTCTTCCCTGCTTGTGTTTTCCAAAACTAGGTGAGGGCTTTTAGAAGTTACATGCAGTTTCTTCCACAGCCTTTTGTATCATGAACTTATTTATTAATGCTTACTTTCTGAAAAAATTGTTTAAATCAAATATTCAGGAAGTTTCCTGTTCCTCATTTAATATTTTTCCCTTGTAAATTAATTTCAGGTCAAGGCAAATCCCAGGGGACAGATCTTCCTACAACTTCAGAACATTTACATGAACAAATACATGAATATCTCCTGAAGTATGTTTAAATACACTGAGAATTTCCTTGAACAAAAATGTGCATGTCTTTCTTGACTTCTACAGAAATTATGCAGGTATTCTTACTTATGTTAATGGATTCTGCATAGTTTGCTGGATTGGATTAAAGTTAGTAATTGCCTGCTCTTCCAGACCCTTTATCTCCCTAATTTTCTTTTTAATGTAGTTGTGTTAGTTCTTTATCAAAAATGCAAGTGCTGCACAATGTGTAATAATTTTATCCGGGGAAAAACAGCCAAAACCTCATAGAGATGGAAAGTTACAGTGGTTTAGAAGGTACAAATACAATTTATGGTCACTTAAAGTCAGGTCAGAAGCAGATAGTGGAAATCCATTTTCTATTGTTTAGTGTGATTACTATGGATATAGACTGAAATGACAGAATAGGTATCGGAGTCATGTCTATTTATGCCTTGAATAAAGCAACAGACACTCTGCTAACAAGTGAACACATTTTTTCTCAAGGTGAACAGTAGGCTTTCCCCCTATGTGCTAATGCATATACCTTACTAAATCTAACTGCAGTCTCTGTACACAAACCATTTATGCCATAGTTCTGTATGACTAATCAAGAAAATATTCAGAGTCCACTTTACAGGCAAATAAACTGAAGCACAGAAAAGGAACATGATTACATGATTTTTTCATTGTCCACAAGAGAGAGAGTGGAATACCTGTGAAGAGTAACATGCTTTTTAATCCCTGTTCAACTCTGCAATCACAAAGCTAACTTTTTCCAATCAGAAATTTTTAGGGAATGCAGAGGGCTATAAATGTTTGCATCAGCCTTCTGTTAGATCTCTCCATAGATCAGAGCAGCACAAACCACGGTACTTCCCTTGAATTCAGAACCTTTGTTGTCTACTACTCTGTTTGAATGGGTTTGTGCATGTTTTATGTATACCCCTTCCCTAGTAATGTTATGTTTTCATTGGCAATCTATTAGTGGTGTTTGCCAAATTACTAAGTTGTTGTGTATTTTAGGTAAGACAGGGTTGACAGGAAGATACAGGGAAAAAGGTTTTAGAAGATTTTTTCATTTCTGTCATGACATCTTGGCTGGCTAGGGAGAGCTTTCTGACAAAAAAATGGTATTTTTCTTGTTGAAAATGTGACCAAAAAGCCATTGTGGTGACTTTGATATGCACTTGGAAGGGTAGCACGGGTTTTCTTATAATGGAAAGACTTTAGAAAAAATTTATTGAGAAAACAGGTGTATAGCTGCATCAAGAAGTCAGTAAAAACAGTATAAGAGAAGAACTTGTGCACCTTAGCTGGTTGTATTGTGATAGCATATTTGCTCAAGTGAAAGAGCAAACAGGGTCTGGTAAGACTGCGAGTGCCTCAGGGATAGAAAGCAGCAGATATTGGTGTAGTGGGATCAGTGTTAAGGAGAATTACTGCAAAGGTAGGAGGGTTATAAAAATAAATCTACAATGTAGGAGTTAAAACTGGGGAATAAAGCATATTTCAGAATCTCTTTTACACAGATTGAGGATGAAGAGTGTGAATAAAGGAAATTTTAAACTATTATGAGGAGCTAGGGACAAAGGGAAGTGGGAGGTGGGGGGGAATGTAGTGCCAATAGGAGGATTCTTTGCACTGAAAGACAACCTGCCCTCTCGCAGTGTTAGCAAGACAAATTCTGCTCTCAGTGCAAGTGATGTAAAGCCTGACTAATTCCATCTGTCACTTAGACTAGTTCAAATTTAAAACAACTTGCAGAAAACACTAGAATTAATTTGAATTCACTTTGATCTATCTAAAAAGCAGGATTTTACCTTATATTTGTCAAGCCCTTTTCTTCTTTCATTTTAGAACAGTAATTAATTCACACCATTCATTTTGTTTTCTTTGTTTTGGTTTTACCCTCTTTTCCTCTCTTTTTCTGTTTTGCACTGGCAGCTTAAGAAAAAGAAACCAGGTTCTTCCCCCCTCTAGACTCTCTCATGTCATGTGAAACATTCCTGCAGCACTTTTCTAAGACCTTGATAGCGGCTGTTTATGTTGATATGATCCACTCTATAATAAGAGCTTAATATAAGTGCACCCTTATGTTATGCTTCAAATCACACAGGTTTCAATTCACACTCCCCCAAAAAGCAAAAATGAGATTAGCATCTAAATTGAAATTGATGCTAAAGAAATCTGTGGAAAGAAGAGGTCTAAAAAAAATGTGAGTATCGGTTTTAGGTTTCTTTTTACTCTGTATCTTGGTCATTTCTCAGAAAATAAGCTTTCAGTAATAAGCACTAAACTGTGTCTGGTCTTGTACAGGTATGCTGAGAAATGAGAAAGGAAGAAATTTAACCCTATGTAGTTAATGCCATTACGAACATATAGGAATGTTCCATCAAGGAAGCCTCAGTTCAGCCTAAGTGAAGATGCAAGAGCTCCAACTGCCCCATCTTTTCCTAATTTGAAGTGCAGATAAAGCATATTCCCTAGTCAGTCACTGTTTTTATGATCAGTAGCAGTTGTCTCCTTCCTTCTTCCCCTTCACCCCAGTCAGTTCTTAGAGCTTTGGGAACAATTTGGACATTCAGACAGGTTTTATTTTGACACTCTATTGCCCTGGGAGTCTGACTGGCACAGAGATGGCAAACGGTTTGTATAAAGGGAAATTGTCTTAAGGTATTGTTGTGATTCCTTAGTTAACTGCTAGTTCTCATGTAAAACAGTGTTCAGAGTAAAATCATAGAAAAAAACATGAGCTGATTCATTTTTGCTCTCACCAAAAATGCACAGTATGATTTCCAGGATTTCTTTGCACATGTTTACTGATGATAAGTAAGGAGATCTGAGTGATGCATACTCCCTCGATTTTCATTATCTTCAGTGTGCTGGGAAGATATCAGGAGGTTTGCCACAAACTTCCAGTGACAGTAGATTTCCCCATAATGAGCTCCTAAATGGTGTCTCTCACCATCTGCAAGTTAAGGAGTCAGAATCCATGTGATAAATCCTAACAAAATGGAATGACCAAAAGAGAAGTGAAAATAACAGTCGATGAAAGAAAAGAAGAATGGGCTGAAGAAGTGTAATGTCATCATCACTTCTTTCAGGATTTTGAGTGCTGGCATGGTGGAAATCTGAGCATTGCATAGTAATCATTCTGACACTAATGGAACTATTTTAAATGCTCTCATATCTTTCTGAGGAACAGGGTATGGTACTTGACAGAAAGCTTGGCATTATGAAGAAGAAGAGAAGACACAAACTCTGCTGTGATATCCCCTCACGTATTTCTAAACAAGAAGCAACTTCAACATTTTGAGTAGCTATTTCTTGTTTCACTCATGACAAATACTTATTTGTGGTGTTACTGGGAAGGGGGAAAGTGGTGTTTATGTAACGTTTGCCTTCACAACAGTGCAGCAAAACCCCAGCAGTATGTGAAGGAAAAGTGTGCTGGTATCTTTTTATTCTACATATGAAAAACAAAAGCTAAAAAACCCCCCACCTTAAATTCTCCAAATACATTGGTGCAGCTACTTGCTTCATCTACTCCTGTCATCACCTAGCCAAATTCACATTAATTTCAGCAGGGTTTCACTTGAACAAAAATAAATTAAGCATAATCACCAAGATTTGGCTCAGAATGGTGTGTCTCTTGGGGGTGGTCCTGGGCAGGCCAGGAGCTGGGCTCGATGTTTTTTGCGAGTTCCTTCTAACTCAGCATATTCTGTGATTCTGTGAAATCTGCTGTTATCAGATTAGTTGCTGCTATCAGCTTAAACCAACAGGCTAACTGAGACAATCTAGGGAACCTGGTACCACCCTGCCCATTTAAAACACCAAGATAGACTTTTGCAGGCAGGTCACAGTGAGCGTGGAGTTTGAATTCCCATGAGGAGCAACTAGCACAGGAGCAAGTGCTGTTTTCATTTCACTTACAATGGACTAGATTTCCATAAATCTGTGCATTTATAAGACTTAAAGATCCCATGGCTCTATATGAAATCATAGCAATTGCACTAGCAGAAATTGAAAATGGACATTTATAATGACTTAGTAATATTCTGGGTCAGCAATAAAATAAATTAAAATGTGTCTCAAAAACCTAAGGAATTATGTGCTGTATTTTCACTCAATAAAAATAATGATAGCATTCAAAGCTGTATTACAGCTGCTTTTACAGCTAAACTTTCAGATAAGAGACGTGAGACTGACTGATCTGCATGTTTGGTCTTCTGCCCCAGAATTACTACGCTAGGCAAAACACCACCAAGAAAACTGGAAAAATTCAGACAGAAGCACATCTCCTTAGAGTTTTGTTAGGTACTTTCCACATTACACTCTAGGTGGCAGTTCCTGATCCGTTCTTAGTTTCCTAAGACAATAGCCATCATATTCATGTGCACATATACACTCCGTATAGATGTAAAATCTTCTAGTATTTTATCGAGTCGCATTTTTTCAGTATTTTATCTAGTTGCATTTATCTAGCTAGCATTTTGCTTGAAGAACTTACAGTAGTTCTTATGAAACAAAGTGTAAGAAAGGAAAAGAATAGATTTCTCGCCTGATCAACAAACTTTTAGACCAGAATATTGAATAAAAATTATGTCTTGTATTCAAAACAATGTTAGTAGGTCAAATATATAAACTCTTTATTAATAAATCTTTTTTTTCTCTCCATGTGTCATTCTTTCCTTCCTTCTTTTTACTCTTGTCCAAGTTACTCTGAATCAGAAGCATTTTTCTATGTTCCAGATATAGATTTACCTGAACAGCCCATCTATCAACCTTTCAGCTGAGACATAAGATCAAGCTCATGTTGTCATATTGTCATGCAGAAAGTCTGCACCTTTTTTAAAGCAAGATAACAGCAGTAACAGATGAATCACTATAAAATTTCCCCAAATATCTGTAGACTTTCTTTTAGCTGCCCCTCTAAAACCAAATTTGCTTTATTGCTTGGAAATAATAACTATTGCTTCGACCCTTTAATGCTTGTAAGAAGTTACCTAAAACAACATTGCCAAAAAAGATGACTATGTATGTTAAGGCTCATTGACAATTTCAAAGAATGAAAATGATATACAGACAAAACTCATTAAAATAAAAAATACTTGGAAAATACAATGTCTTCATACATGAAAAATAAACGTTATGTAGTTTGAAGAAGTAAGTCAATTCAGGGATTTAAGAGTCACTGCCTTCATCAAATACATCTACAAGATCTCTGGCATAGAAGAGCAATGAAAGAGAAAAGATATTTGCAACAGAACGTTTAAGAAAGAAACCAGGTGGAAAAAATATATCTGAACAGTTTCTTCTGCATGTCCCAGAACGTGAATCATATGACTAAATGGAGATGTTCAATCTGAATTAGTCACTGTTGCTTTCCTGTCTAATCTATGACAATTTAATCAAACTAGCCAGTGGTGTCCTACACATGATTAATTTCTTCTGAAAGTAGATGTCTAAAATAAGCCAGATAAATCAAACCTGAAAAGTGCCTATGAAGGCACTTCTAGGTGAAGAAAATTTCAGTGACTGAAATGGGAGTTTAGGAGAGTGGCTCAGACAGGTGTGTCTTCACTATAGACATATACAGTTTGATATGATGAATCCCGTACTTGGGCTCTGCAACTCAACAGCAACTGGTAGATTAATCTGTGGATCATTGGGTCAGATTCTGTCAGTGAAAAGCAAAGAAGAGACTAGAATGTAAAATCAAATTATTCCTTCTTAAATGTAAGAAACAAGGAAAAATTGCCACAGCATTACTCTTCTCTGACTCAGCAGTTTTGAAATTACATAATTTTATAAATAATACCTTATTAATATTTAGAAATCTTTCATGTCAGTATTCCTGGAATATTGAGATGCAGTTACTTTAACTACTTTGTTGTGCCATGCTAACAAGTTAAAGCAACTGGGATAAGTCCTCATGTTTTCCAGTTCTGGTATCCTGTATCTGTGAAACCTGGGATTCCGTTAAATTAGATATCCAGTATCTAGTATTAGATATTAGGTATTCAGTGGGGTAGGCAGAAGGGTGCAGGAAAACTGTTAAGAGGAAGACGACAAACTTGAATGAGCATTTGCCACTGGGCGATCCAAAGCCTACAAATCTAGAGTTCAAAGCTCAAAACACCCAAGGGTTTAAAGAGGATGTTTATAAGACTAGGTGAATTTAATTCAGTTCAAGAGATTTATTTGCAAAAATCAAAAATTACTTCTGCCTTGTGAGGCAGGTCCTAACAGAAGCATGTGAGAACAATATTAAAGACTCATATATCTTTATGCTATGAAGTAACTCCCAATGGTGGCAAATCTGTAGAAACCAGCTGTGTAACTGGGTTTTTTTGTTTGTTTGTTTGTATTTTTGTTTTGGTTTGGGGGTTGGGGGGGGTATTTGGGGATTTTTTGTTTGGTTTTGTTTTTAATATTTAGATCAGGAGTCAGAGTGAGTTGCAAAATGCTACCCTTCTCCAGATGTAGATAATCTCAAAATTTATGTCAGCACCACCCTAACAGTTCCTCCCATGGTAATTACATCAGCTTATACCATGTAGTGCTTTTACTTTTTCCATTTTGGTACAGTCTCTTTGTAAATCTCCAGGGAAAAAACACAGTAGCAAACCCAAGCAGATTATCTCATTGGCATTTGGGACTTGGAAACTCTGAGTATTTTGTGAACGTGCAAGGATGTAGTTAGTCCCTGCCAGCTTTCCATATCTGGTAGTGGTGTAGGGAGAGCTTTGAAGGTCTCTGGGGAAATAAAAGAAACTAAGTGAACCATGGAAAATTAGGTAACTTGAGTAGAAAACAAAAGAAGTTGGAATGTTTATTTAGAAGTTGAGCTTCATGGAGATACTGTGAACCTACATGTATCAGCTTCTCCAGACATAATATTTGTGCCACTTTCTATTAGACCATTAAGTGAATTACATCTACTGCTCAGAAAAATGTATCCTCTTAATTATGAACCTTTTGGTGCTACATGTTCACCAGGTTCTTTATCTTTTGCCTAAAAAGAAATATAAAGGAAAATACATACATACACTTACATATATATGGACATTAATATGTATTTATGTGTGTGCATGTATTTCTTCATATCTGTGGAATCAGACTATAACATTGTTATATATTTCAAGCATCATTTTTCCTCAATAAGTAAAAGAAAAGAAACTTAATCTCTTCTAAAGAAGACCATTGTATTTGCTTCATGAGATTTGCAATTATCCGGCTGAGAAAGTTAGTGACAATAACTATTACCTCAAAGTTAACAATCAGTTTCAGAAGTGCGGAAGAAAGTGAAGAAAACTACTTAGGGGTAGGATATTGTCATTATATACCAAAAATTCCCCTGAAATCTGATGAATTTTAAAAAAAAAGTCACAATGGACCAGCATCTAAATTGTTAAACTAAAAATTAATATCAGTGAGGTATGTTTTCAGCTGTGAGAACATGTATATTATTTGCTGATTTATTTAGAAATATAACATTTTATTTCAATTGTATATGAACTTTTTAACACCTTGAAATATATATATGTGTTAGAAGCATAACATTGCCAAAGAGAAGCAATTTCTTTATGAGAATTAACTTTTGGTCACTCATATTTTCTTATTGTTAAAGTTGTTTTAAATAGATAGCCAAACAAGAGTGGTGAAGTTCCCAGTTCTAACAAGAATCACCTTTGTTTTTCATTAATGGAAAAAACTCTACAATTTAAAAAATGCTTTGAGTCTGTAGTGCCAATCCTACCTGAAATCAATGTACAGCAATCCTTACTGCTGACCTTGGAGGAACTAGCATGTTTCCCTCTTAGATTAAATTACTAGAGACGAGAAAAGCACACAGATCACTTAGGTCTCTTGACTAATAGTTTTCAGCCAAGTTCATGGTATGCTTTTGGGGCTTTAGAGATGGCTCTATAGTCTAGCACCCATGGTAGCCATAGATTAGCACCCAGTGCTGCCAGGAAAATGGAGGACAACTACCCACCACACCTTAAAAGGCGAAGACTGTTTTTACAAGGCCTTGTCTTTCTTTTAAGTCAAGGCAACATGACCTGTATAAGAGAGTATCTTCATGGAGGATCTCAGGTGAAACACTGGTAGGAAAGCATGGGCCCTAGCATGCTAGGGAATATTTTTTAGTGGGTGACTAGCACTGCTGCTCACCCAAACTAACCAAATTATTTTAGCACCTCTTCCTTTTTCTTCCTGAACCTTTTTCTTGCTCCACTGTGGGATGAGGCTTGTGTTCATATCTAGCAGGCAGACCAGCATGTTTTCAGCAAGCTTCTACTTTCAACCAGATGTAGACATAATATTACCATAACTTTACTAAAAATAAATCAGAATTTTTACAGCAGTCACCTGCAGCATGTCTGAGCTGCAGGAGCATGAACAGACAGGTGAAGATCAGGAACAGTAAAAAGATGCAGGATTTCACAATAAAATAAACACTTGAAATGAGAGTTCCTGATTTTTCTTGGTCTCTGGAAAAAGAGGGAGGACAGCAGCCACAGTGGAATCAAGGAAAAAGGGAAGAGAAGCTGACATGACAAAAGTACCTGAGAACAAGAGATTCTTTAGGAAGGAACCTGTGTACTGTCTGTGGAAGAAACTCAAGGACTGAAAAATACTTATCAAAAAGAACTGTCTACTGGCAGACTCAGAAAGCCTTACAAGCACTTTTAAATGACAATAAGCAGTTGAACTTGGATGATCACTTTAAAGTATCGTGAGATAAGAATAAACTCCAATGTAGTCTTTTGACTCTTTTGAAATCAATGCAAGATCTACCATTTACTTTGTGGCACTAGAACATTCTTGCAGCTGTTGAAGTGTGAACCCGGGGCTGTCATATGACTCTTGTGGGGTTTAGCCAGAAGCAAAAGGATTTAAGACTGAGAGAAGTAAATCTCTACTTGTGTTAATTTACAACCCAAAATAGATTTGTGTTTCATTACTGACATTTACAATTGCTTTTCTTGCTATTTTCTGTATGTATAGGATTCCATTTCTACCCTTTCCTGCTGCTGGATCTGCTGTAATGCCCTTTTGCCTGGAGGGAGGAAGAGGAACAGATGGCAAGCAGCTAGGCAATTAGACAACGTAGTAAAAGTGGTAAACTTCCACATTTAACTTCTCAAGCTATCTCCTCAAGTCAATCCCTTGTGTCTACCATGCAAAGTTAATGATTATAAAATTATTTCCTTCTATCTATCTACAGTCTTAATTGATAATAAAGTGACCAAAGCAATTTTGATTGATATTTGCTGAGGCTCATGAACTAGTTAATTCTGATCATTCATAATTGCCCATACTGCTACAAGCATTATGTACCTCAGCCAACAAAATAGGCCATTCACCAGCTCCCAGATGTGAACTACTAAATGCTCAGGCCTCAGAAGCCTGGGAAACTGGTTACAAAGCACTATGGGCAGAACTCAAAAGAGAAAAATGAAAGAGAGGGGAATTAACAAGAACACATACAGTGTTCAAAATAAAAAGTATCAAGCTATTTGCATTGTTAATGAAACATCCTCTGAAACCTCACTGCAGCTACATAGATGCTTGATAACATTCTCTCCACAAAAAAAGAAATAAAGGAAATATGTTAATTTTCTGGAATAAATGGTTATCCACTGTGTTAGTGTTAGAGAGCAGATTGAAGAAATTATAAAACTAGCGTAAATAATTTTAAGTGTGCAACAGCATACAACATCGATTAAATGACTTGGTAATTTGGCATAAACCCAAGGAATCATTCACTGAGCTGAATTTATGTTGTGTGTTTTCAAAATGCAGCCAAAATCCAGTATATAGAGAGATGTTTGGAAGTAATTTCCTTTACATTGGAAAAGACCATTAGGCTGTTCTGTTTTTAAAGGGCAGAATTATTAGCTCCAGCAAGGTATTTGCTAATCCTGAAGAGTTTTAGGCATAATCTTAGTTTTCCAGCTGGTTCTGAAGTATGCAAAACACTGCCTTGTAAAGGTGTGGAAAGTAGATACCCAGCTGTAAACAACTCCAGTTTTATTTTGTACTTCTTGCCTTTCAAAAATTTAATTAAAGGATGTCTGGAATTCACAGGCATAATAGAAAATGGGTTTTTTCTTTTTTTTTTTTTTTTT